>CAMXCT020000914.1:87500-102500 GCA_947184155.2 Cladocopium goreaui | reverse complement strand
CCACCTATAAAAATGGTGATGACTGTGGGATGGTTGATGACATTGTTTTACCCACATTAGTGGTTAAGAACGGTGAAATAAGTATGGATAATGGTGAACTAAATTGAAATAATGGTCAATGATGGTGAATGATCGGTGATAATGGTTAATCATGGTTAGTATTAACAATAACACTTGTGAATAGTGGATAGTGGTGAATAATGGACAAACTCTCAGAAATGGGAATACAACTTGGGAAAATATTGAAATATTGGGAGTTGACCATCAAATAACCCTCAAAATATTGATATGAACTTATCGTGGACAGTGGAATATATAAGAACTTGAGAAATCTGAAGGCCCCGAGTGATGTTTGTTGGTTTATGAACCCATGAACGGTTTGATATATCTACCCCAAAATTAATAAACCATACAATTCACCTAGTTTTAAACCAACTTAGCTATCGTTGTGGGGCCTCATCTTGTAGAAATGGTGAATACAACTGGAGAACTATGAAAAAAATACAGGTTTTCAACCATCAACGCATAGACAATTTGGCCTAACAATAAAGATGATGCAACATGGGTATAATATGAATATCATGGGGGTTATTTAAGCGCTTACGCGCGACAGCCGGCCAGGGGCCCATGTTGAGGTGATAGGGGTCGAGCTGTTGTGGTTGTTGCGGTTGTCGGTGTTGTTGTTGTTCTGGTTGTTGTGTGTGGTTTGTGGTTTGTGGTCTGGGGTTTGGGGTGCGGAGTTTCTGGTTTGTGGTTCGTGGTTTGTTGTGAACGGCTTGGGGCTATATGGGCCCATCTTGGGGCTATGTTGGCCTATGTTGGCCCATCTTGGGGCTATGTTGGCCTATCTTGAGGGCATCTTGGGGCTATGTTGGCCCATCTTGCGGCCTATGTTGGCCCATCTTGCAGCCTATGTTGGCCCATGTTGACCCATCTTCAGCCACAAACTCCGAAAAATGGAAAAAAATGGGGAGGGCAAAAAACACCGTAAAACGCAGGGGGTTTTGGCGACATGGGGTTCCCCCAGTGGTCGGCGGCAGGGGGTGCAGCCCCTCTCTCCTTCGGAGAGGAGAGAACGCCTACGGCAAGGACACGGACAGCTCCGGGCCGCAGCGGGCCCCTGGCCGGATTTAAGCGCTTACGCGCGACAGTCGGCCAACTATGTTGGCCCATTTTGTGGCTCTCTTGCGGGCAATGTGGGCCCATCTTGTGGCTATGTTGGCCTATGTTGCCCTCATGTTGACAGGTTGAGCAAAAAGGCCCGCCAATCTTGGAGTTATGTTGGCCCATCTTGGGGCTATGTTGGCCCATCTTGGAGCTATGTTGGCCCATCTTGGGGCTATGTTGCCCCTTCTTGGAATCTATGTTGGCCCATCTTGAGGCTATGTTGGCCCACCTTGAGGCCTATGTTGGCCCATGTTGACCCAGCTCGAGCCACGAGATCCGAAAAATTGGAAAAAATGGGACGAGCACAAGACACCGTAAAACGCGGTACTTTTTAGCGGGGAGGAGAGGTCGGCAGGGGTGGCGGCCCCTCTCTCCTACGGAGAGGGGGGCTGCCGTACGGCAATGCCACGGCCAGGGGGCCCCTGTGCCCCCTGCCGCCGACCCCAGGGGCTGCGGCCTCGGGGGTGGTGAGCGGGGGGTGCGTGTCGCCGTAGAGTGATAGATCTTTTGGAGACGACTTATTTGAATCCAGCTATTGTACGTGCTGAGAGTATCCTTTGGGATACTATCCACTGAGATTCAATCTGTGCAAGAGCATGGCAGTGAAGGACGGAACGGGCCAACGGCCTGTAGTGCCTAACGTCGCTTTCTGCACCGAAAAGAAAGCTGTCTTTTTGCTCTTGCCGCCGCTTTCTCCTGCCTTCTTGCCCTGGCTCGAGGACGGAACGGGCCTCCGGGCAACGGCCTGTAGTGCCTAACGTCGCTTTCTGCACCTACAAGAAGCTAGCTGCGTCTTTTTGCTCTTGCCGTTTCTTGTCCCCTGGTTTCTTGAACTTGCAGCTTGCCTCTTGCCCCGCTTGTTCTTGCAGCTTGCTTCCTGCCCCGCTGATTCTTGCAGCTAGCCTCTTGCCCCTCTTTTTCCCTGGTTTCTTGTCCCCTGTTTCTTGGCGTTGTTTAGCTGTTGCTTGGTAGCTCTTGGTGGTTCATGTCATGGCAATCTTAGGTTTAGGTGGGCTGGGCAAAAAACAAAGGAGCCAAGTGTGGTTGCATTCTTGGATTCCAGAATGACCCAATGGTTCTAGAATGACCCAGTGACCCCATTGGTTACATTAACCAAAACCTTTACATTCTAAGTAGCCATGAGTCTACTGTCATTGTTAATTGGTCAATAATAGTACATCCATGATTTTTGGTTGTTTCCATTAATATGTAATTATTTTGCAATCTTCTCAACCAAATTCACATGAAAGACAAAACCCATAGATATGTTATACATGTTGTTAATGTAATAAAACCATTGGCTCATTGTAGAACCCAAACACACACACACACATACACATTAAACGTGAAAGTGCCATTAAACGTGAAGTTTCAATAAATAATTCCATGGATCTGTGCCATACATGTCGTGAAGTGGGCCACTGCTGCAGCAACAATTCATTTTCACCGCGTCATGAATCAACGAAAAACTCCATGAATCCCAAGGGCATGCTGAGCCTTGGACAAGTCAAAGGGTTCTTGAACCCCAGTCTTGGATCCGTCCAACTCAGACTTGGAGAGCGGCAAAGGCATTTCCTGGTCAATGCCTGGGAACTCCTGCAAAATTGTCTGGAGGTCCGCTTCTACCAGAGCGTAGTAGCCAGCATTCGTTGGGTCTGGAGTCGCAGCAGCCGTGGCTGACTGAGTTGCAGGCGACGACGAAGTCTTTTTGCTTGCCTTGGGGCCCGTGGATCCAGGCTTGGCAGAAATCGCCGCAGCTGACTTCTTACGCTCTTCGCAGGCCACAGCCTTCTTGGTCTGAAGCTCCTTCTTCACCACCGCTTCGTCCTCTCCTTTCTCAACCCTTTCAGCGAGCTCTTTCATTTCAGTCTTATTCAAGCGCCATGCGGAAATGTTCCGGATCTCTGAGGCTGCTACGGTCATTGCAGTGGCCAGCAACTTGGACAGTGTCTGTCAAGCACTTCCTGTTCCTACAAAAACACTTTGGGCCGACAGTGGCAAACAATGGGCATGGCTGTCACAGAGGGAATCGAAATGCAGCAGGTGAGACAGGATATGACGTGCAACAGTGATGATAGAATCGTAAATGCCAAAGTTAATAATAATAAATCATTATCTTATCATCAATTATTATATCATGAAGACTTGAGTGAGTAAGAACACTGGGCGTGCAACCGCTAAACGTCGCGCTGCTTACCGGGTCTGGCCTGGGCTGGGATCTTGGGTAAGACAAGTGGTCAACGCTCTGTCACGCTCCAACGGGCATGAGTAGAGGAACTGGGGGAATCCCAGTCTCCTTACCCGGGTCTGGCCTGGGCTGGGAGTGGGTAAGGATAGTGTCAAAACTTGCGTGCGTGATGGGGCGGCGATTGTCCCAGTATGCTTAGCACACTCCCTACTATCCTTACCCGGGTCTGGCCTGGGCTGGGAGTGGGTAAGGGAACTGGGGAAATCCCAGTCTCCTTACTCGCCTCCGTTGATGCGGCCGCCAAAAAAAGCTGTGACGAGGTTCATTTTGGACCTGGTCCCGGCCGGGCTGTTCCGTCGAACAAACGGTCACTCAGCGTTGCAGCGTCCGGACCATTGGCAACTAGTCTCCAATGGTCTTCCTGCGCACTGAATTGAAGTAAGCGAGAGCGGGTCAAGCCTTTCATCAACACACTTGCCAAGACATTGATGCTCATTGCATCGCCAAGGCTTGCATCCACTGCGCGCGCAGGAAGCTTGTGTTCCTCAGCTGCCCTTTGCATGGCTCTCACAACTTTCTTTGGAACTCCTTGTAATGCAGCAGCTTCCTCAAGCAAGTCTTGAAACACACATGTCCGTAGACAGTCACATTTAAAATTGTCCGCAAACACTCCCCGCGGCATGTGTCCGTAGACTCTCAAATCTTGTCCGTAGACTATGATTTTCCTGTCCGTAGACCAGAACCAATGATGTGTCAGTAGACCCGCAAGTCAGTCCGTAGACTATGACTTTCCTGTCCATAAGACGAAGTGCAGATCTGTCCTTATAGGTTTACTTTGTCCGTGGACAATACCTCCGTAGAGGTTCATTCAATGCGGTCCGTGGACCTTGGATCAAAAAATAATCAGACCTTGTCCGTAGACAAGTCCGTATTTAAGATGTCCTTAAATATTCTTCGCGGGTTTAACAGCATTTCCATGGCAAGGTAAACAGACTGCAGATGCGATGGCAAAACGATTTTGAGCAAAAAATAAACCTGCTGGGGCGCTTGGCTGTGGAAGTTGACCAAGGGCTCACAATAACCATTCAGCTGTTACAAGTGGATTTATCACGACTATGCCCACATATAATTTACACACCATTAACAAATATATAATCATGGAACTTGAAACTTATTATATACAACCCCCGTATGGGGTATGCAACCTTACTAGTATGTTTTCCCTCTGTAGGCATTCTATGGATATCAACTGGGACGCTGGGCAACACTGTTCCCCTGATCACTTAGATTGAAATAATGACGAGGTGGATGCTTTGAGACAAACATAGGACCAAGAGGACCAATGCCAACCAGATCTGTTCACGCATGGATGTGAATGACTCAGTGGTCAGGTGGAATGTTTTATAGATAACCAAAACCAAAATAAAACTGGTCACACAGTCAACCAGCTTATTACCTTGGCATCAATGATGGTGGTGAATAGTTTCAGTGACAGACTGGATGCAAACTTGAACACATCACACACATTTAACTTAGCAACAATAAAGACACCAAGAGCAACCAAGCAACTGCTAAACATTGCTAAGGTTTCCTTGAACTTGCAGCTTGCCTCTTGACCCTCTTCTCTGACGCGCTCCCCCTGCTGTCGGCAGGGGTCGGCGGATAATTATTGTTTTCTGTATCATTTCAGTATCCAGTTGATCATTTTATGGTACCCAACCAGGTTTTAGTCTCTTCCGGGGTCTCGAGGGTTCATATTATTGAGCATAACTTAAACATGAAGAAATTGGGCTTAATCTTAACCCACCCAACCAGCAATGTGCGCCCGAAGATTTCACAGCTGGTCCACGCAGAAGCTTGACTTCCGCCAATATGACCAAGGCCAGAATGATGACGCTCTTGGAGAAGCTTGGGTGATATATGTCTTGGATGGAGATTGGTTTGTCCAAAAATGGTTGGATGCTCCCCTGAAAAAAAGGAGACCCAAGAATGGCCAAACATTTTGGTACTGCGCAAAATGATAATAACCATTGATAAACCATTAAATTTGGGAGGCAATTTCCCTTTTTTAGACATTGAGGCAATTTCCCTTTTTTAGACATTGATGGGGTGAACTAACCAGAACTTGGTGGGCAAGGGAGTTCCCCCGTTTGGGATGTATTATCCCATTCATATTTGGGTAATGACACCACCCATCGATCACTCCCTTCTTGGTGATAAGTCACAATGAATCACCATAACTGCATTATAGATGGATAGCAGTAATTTGCCCACTCATTTCCCATTGCATATATATATATTGTATGTATGTAATGTAATGTAATGTAATGCAATGCAAATGCAATGCAATGCAATGCAAGGCAATGCAATGCAGTGTAATGTAATGTAATGTAAGTATGTATGTAATGTAATGTCATGTCATGTAATGTAATGCAATGTAATGTAATATGGTAATGTAATGTAATATAATGTAATGTAATGTAATGTAAGTATGTAATGCAATGTAATGTTATGTAATGTTATGTTATGTAATGTTATGGTTTGTTATGCTATGTTATGAAATGTTATGTTTTGTTATGTATGTATGTATGTATATACACATACATAGATGCACACACACACATATATATATATATGCATACACACACACACTTTGAGACCTCTGACCTCACAATTCGTGGGATGATCCTCCAACATCGTTGGAGGATCACTTGGAACGCTTTGTCTTCGGCATTGCCATGATGGGGCCATCCAAGCGAAAGGCTCGGTTTTTTGTCACTTCTTTGCGGCCGTAGATATATGATAGGTATATATATATATATATATATTCATCAACTACTGGTTATATATCATAGATTTCAATAGATGACAATTTCTCCACAATATTTGGGGATTTATGTTATTTTGCCACGAATCGCGAATGGTCCAATGAAAATGGGACTGTTTACCACAAAACTGCATGGAATTTCACTGGGCAAACCTTGGTACAGGGCAATTTGATGGGTTGAAGTTCAGGTTTTTGCCGCCCCTTTGGTGAAGCGGATGAGGGAATATGTGCTACCCTACTAGATATGTATATGTATGTGTATATATATATATACATACATTGTATATATATATATATACATATATTGAAAAAAAGGGTCTAGCCACTACTAAGAATCCCACTGATTTGGCTTGATGGTAGTGATCCCATCGAGTCGATGGGATGAGCTTAGGATTTTTCTGGGACCCAGACATGGCTCCAGTTTGATCAGAACATTTTCATGCTTGGAGTGTCCGATGTTGACCTTTTGATCCATAGGCCCGGCTCTTTCTGAAGGTTATCAGTTCTTATTCCTTCATTGATCACTCCAACAATCATATTGAGTTACTTGGAAGATCAGAATCTATATAATTCCCAATACACACGCATATATAATGTGTATATATATATATATTACTTGTATACGTCTGTTTGGGCCCCCTAAGATATTTAAATATTTGCAGTCCCTTCCGTGTCAGGAGTTTTTGGACACCGAGTGGCTGAGGGAATGGATGTGTAACAACTACTACAAACTGAGTCCTGGCCTCAGGAAAACGAGAATCTGGATGGGAAGCCCACCCTTTGAGTTCCTGAAATATGCGAAAAAATGTGGGAAATCGTCAACAACTGGAGGTTCTCATAGGAAATTCATCTATAAATAGGGGGAGGGGGTATACTATATATACGTGGATTGTTGAGATTAGTAAGTGCATCAAAATGATTTTTTAGTGAATAAATGTGAATAACTATTCCACGTCCAGTCAATAGATTGAATCCCAGTTAGTAAGTGGATTTTAATTCCAGTTGTATGCGTAGGTTGTGTAGGGATAGTCCGCTCAATTCATTGGGGTGAACTAACCATAACTAACCCACTTATGATTCTTGGGGTGAACCACAAAGTAGCGTGAGAAGTTGTGGTTTTATTGGATCCACGGCGAAGAATCATCGTCTAATAGAACTACTGATATCTTCAACAGCAAGGGTGCAAAATGGGACTATCGCCATCGAGGGATCCATGGTTGGGAAGCACTGGAATCCAACTAGCCTCTGGTAAACGTTTACAGTTTGCGAACTGGAAATTCACCATGTTTAATGGGAAAATTCACTATTTCGACTGGGCCATTTTCAATAGCGATGTTAAATTACCAGAGGGTAGTTTAGAATGAATTGTGAATAGGTCTGGGTTGAAATTTGAACTGTGAACATGTTGTGCTAATGTATAATGTGGGGACTGGACATTGCCATGCTTTGGATGGTGGAAACAGGAAACCCATGCAAACTTTGCAATATGAACTTTGTCAAGTACCACATCCCATTCTTCGACAACTCGCCATGCTACTGCCACAAGGCCCACCACTCGACATGGAACCAGTACCTGTACCAATATCATGTCGCAGAAGAGGCGGCGTGCACGGAAGAGAACTGAGGCACGTTGGAACTCCGTTGTTTGTTGCATGAGGCCGTGGATTCAGATGTGAAGCCCTGCTGGAAAACGAGAACATGCTGTTCTTTCTCTCCAGGCAGTGCCTGGCATGCAACAAAGCGTTCAGTCGGAAACAAGAGCTCACGAGACACTAGCGTCAGAACCACGCCTCGGAGTGGCACATGATGGAGAGACATGGTCTAGCAGTGGGATTGTGGGATGTCCCCGAAAACAAACTGCGTCTTGAGATCTGGTGTGAAGCAGTCTATCAAGTTTCTGTTCCAAAAACTTTGCTATAACTTGACTGTTTTTTGCAATCATTGTTTTTAGTCATTGAATTTCCATGGATAGTTGAGAGGAAATTTCTAAACTACCTGCTTTGTTTGGTAGTTTCAATCATGTATTCTGTCCTGTCCTGGGCATATCACCGTTCGGCCTTACCCGGTCGTCAAACGTGGCTGGTGATGGAAGATGGCAGAGTCACCTTGGGAGCCCATGGGTGCATCCCTCAGCTTGACCCGAATCACCAATTTATGATTTACAGAAAATTATTCCTATATATATATATACAAGTCATATATAAAATTATATAAACATCAGCACTTTCATTCCATCAAAGAAATAAACATCCTCAAAAATCCAAAGCAAAGTTATTATACAATTCCATAACTGGTTGGTGGTTTGGAACAGCCGTGATGCTCAGATCCTCCCAGGGGTGCGGCTGGGCTGGCCAAGCTCTGAGCGGTATGTTTTGTAGCCATGTTCGATTACTGCTGTCCTGGTGACCTTGGTGGTGTTCCATGCGGCTTTTGCTGTGCCAGGGTACGATGGCTGACTCTCTTGATCACGGTATTGGTCTACTCTTTCGACCTTGCCTTCAACACTCTTGATTGTTTAGCCTTTGGTATGCGCAACGCTGGTCATGTTCCCATTATTCTGTGGGATGGTGCTACCCTGTACTCAGATGTTGTGTCTCCAGTTGCTTGCTTGGATAACACCATGGTAGTGGCAGCAGATGCGAGGAATCCACGGCAGTCAGCACTCTACAGCGACCAGTCAGGGCTGCATCGCACGGTGGGTCACAGTGGAGGAAGTTTGCCAGTCGTTGGTTGGAAAGTGTATGAAGGGACGAGCAGGCGATTTCCTTTCTGTGTTGACGTTGTGTTCAAAGCTGGAAAGCTTTACGGATCTTTTGTCACTGGCAAATGTGGGCTCCTTCCTCCAGAGCCTGACATGGAGGATCAAAACGTGACGATCCCAGGTTCGGTGTCAACTCGGGAAGCTTGGCCACGGTTTCCTTCTGAGGTGCGGGATGATTTTCGTACCGGAATGCTTTCCATCGAACATACAGCCCTTGTTGGGCATGGTGCACGGTATCTTGAGCCACAGGGTGGGGTTTCTGCTACTGATGTGCTGATCTTTACTGCGCACAAGTTTGTCCAGAAGCCCACCGACAAACCTGGTCTTGCTTGTACCTATGGTAGCCCCATGCTTGTGCCCCTGCCTACTCAACATTCGACTTTAGGAGGCTTCGGTGATGGAGGTTTGCACTACAGCTGTTGGTGCCTGGATTTCTCAGTTGAGACTCCTCAGGGTGATGATCGTACCGCCGCTCCCTTGTATGTGTCTCAGTGGCTCTGGGCCCTTCATCTCCGACAGCCGAGGCAATTCACGGTTGTACAAAGAACTTGTCCCCGACCACACAAGGTGATCTGGGAACGGTTTCTGAATCCTTACCTTGCAGCTACAGAGGTCCTGTCCCTTCGAAGGTGAAACTTGTTGAGGTTGTTTCCGATTGGTGTGGGGCCCGTGTTGCTGCTCCTTTTGAACGTGCCATAAAAAGTGGTATGTACCTTGCCGTTGCTTGTGACGGTGAGGCTCTGTTTTCGTATTCTTACTTGTGTTTGAAAATTAAATTGGTCAGGCCGCCCTCTGCCGCGCAGTGGGCAGGGTTGACACCTGTGGTTTTGACTTCTTTAGGTCTCTAGAACACCCAAGACGGGTCACGTTCATCTCTCAACGTGGCGCGCACAGTAAACTGGGATAAACTGGTGGTTTGGAACATGAATTGTGTTTTTCCATTCAGTTGGGAATTTCATAATCCCAACTGTTACTCACTCATATTTTTCAGAGGGGTAGGTATACCACCAACCAGGATAAGAGACAAGCCAACCCACTTTATTTTGATGGTTCAATATGTTCAATCCATCAACTGGACATGTACCCTCTGGTAATTTAACATAGCTATTGAAAATGAACCATTTATAGTTGACTTACCTATTATGAATGGTGATTTTCCATAGCTATGTTAGTTTACCAGAGGGTAACCCTTTTCGAAAATCCCCATTGTGTTGGTTTTCCATCACCCGTTTGAAAAAGGCCCCGTTTTAGGTGGTTGAACCACCTGTGTCTGTTGAGTTTTTCAAAGTTGTGTTGTGTATGTCCTGTATTGTTTATCCATCTAATTTATATATAATAAATATATATATATATTATATAAAAAACATGTACACAGTTTTTTTCACTTGTGCAATGAAAATATAAACATGTATGTACACAGCTGTATACATGATATACATCTACGCTGTAATAGAGAATATTCGGAATGCTGGTGAATCCATCAGTGCAATGTGCAAAGGTCTTCAGAACATCGTCCGCATCAATCGCTATCTGGTCCAGATCCGGAGCTTTGACAAGCGCCGCGGCAGCCCATGGGATCCATGGGGAAGTCCAGAACATGTTGCTTTACTGGTGTGGTATTTTTCATGAAGTTTAACTAGACTCAGACATGGCAATGATTAAGTACTTGTACATTGTGAAAATCATCTACAAGATACCTTCGGTGCCTTGGATGCTGGGCTTATGCCAAAATATTGGGAATTGTCATATTGAACATATGTTTATACATA
Organism: Cladocopium goreaui; assembly: GCA_947184155.2. Lineage (NCBI taxonomy): Eukaryota > Dinophyceae > Suessiales > Symbiodiniaceae > Cladocopium > Cladocopium goreaui. The sequence goes on along the minus strand of CAMXCT020000914.1, from coordinate 91,788 downwards.
TATTTATATATCATCCATTTCACAAGATATTTCAAAGCCGATATAATTGTATATCATGTGTACACATAGACAATTATATACTTATTATACAATCCAGATCTCCCTAACATTGCACGATATATATATATATATATATATATATATGTATGTATGTATGTATGTATGTATGTATGTATGTATGTATGTATGTATGTGTATGTATGTATATGTATATCATGATGATGATTATCATCCAGGATGGGAAATCCTTGGCAGGGCCTATCTGGAAGTCTTTGTGGAGTTCTTCTGTGCCAACATGGAACAACTCACCAAGCGCCTCGACGAACGACATCACTCGGGTGTTTAGTCATAATAGGTATATAATTTATAGATGGTCATAGATTACCGGGGTAATATATATATATATAAATATTTTGTCTATACAATACAATCAATACAATAACTACCTCATACTTATCTGAAATCACAGTGAATCTATAGTTATAATATGCAAGTCAGTTTATCTCATCAGTGTGAAAATCAGGGTGATTTCACATGAGTCTATTGAGACCATCCAGATGGTTCCTGAGCAGGGCAATCCCTTACTGTTTGGAACGGTCATTTCGGTTTTCAGTGCTTCTCCAAATGCAGAAGCATAAGCTGAACATGTCTCTAAAAACGAGCATTGAATGGAACCCTTGAACATGAGGCTGGAAGATGCTTTTCCATTGCTTCCACTGGACATTTTGGGCTTCCACGGAGATTTAAGGGGTGGCAATGCGCTGCCGCAAACCACGGATTCCATCAAAGATGTGCCACAAATGCTGTGCTCTTCACCACTCTGCGGCAAGACTGGATGTGGTCAAACATGTTACATTGCTGGTTGGTGGTTTGGAACATGATTTTTTTGACTTTCCATTCAGTTGGGAATTTCATACTCCCATTTGACTGACATATTTTTCAGAGGGGTAGGTATACCACCAACCAGTTAACCACTATTGACCATACTATGGTTTGGTTAATTTTGGTCATAAACCACTAAAACCACTATTAACCATACTAGTGACCTATGGTTTGTTTATAAACCACTATTAACCATACTAGTGACCTTTGTTTATAAACAGCTATTAACCATACTAGTGACCTATGGTTTGTTTATAAACCACTATTAACCATACTAGTGACCTATGTTTTGTTTATAAACCACTATTAACCATACTAGTGACCTATGGTTTGTTTATAAACCACTATTAACCATACTAGTGACCTATGGTTTGTTTATAAACCACTATTGACCATACTAGTGACCTATGGTTTGTTTATAAACCACTATTAACCATACTAGTGACCTATGGTTTGGTTATAAACCACTAAAACCACTATTAACCATACTAGTGACATGGTTTGTTTATAAACCACTATTAACCATACTAGTGACCTATGGTTTGGTTATAAACCACTATTAACCATACTAGTGACCTATGGTTTGGTTATAAACCACTATTAACCATACTAGTGACCTTTGTTTATAAACAACTATTAACCATACTAGTGACCTATGGTTTGGTTATAAACAACTATTAACCATATTAGTGACATGGTTTGTTTATAAACCACTATTAACCATACTAGTGACCTATGGTTTGTTTATAAACCACTATCAACCATACTAGTGACCATTTATGGATGCTAAAATGGAACATGTCACAAAATCTTTGTGGCATGCTTTTTTGCTTCACGAAAACATGGTTCTACCTGCATTCTCTCACAGGATGGGATTACTTTGTTGACGTTGGGGTTTGGGTTCGGACAGCTGGAGTTTCTTCAATATTTTACTCAATGGTCTTTCATCATATAGCCATCCTGAGCCTATTTGCAAAGCGACCTGGGTATCCTTTCAAGCCGACCGAGAACCCAATTGGCGTTGGCACTGAGGTCGGATGTCCAGGATTTGACCCACACCTACAATCACGCGCGCTTAGGAGAAGAGGTCACGGGATGTCGCCCTGCCGGGGGTGGAGATTCTGTAGTTGCGTCGGATTCATCTATAGATGCTGGCCTGCGCTGTCGGGCTGATGCGCTGCTAAATGGCCGGGTATCAGCATGGGCAGCGTGCTAAACTGTTGGAGCTAAGGGGTTTCCAAAGCTATTTTCTGGCCTCGTTTTTGGCCTCGTTCGGAACCCGTGATTTAAGAGCCACCTGGGGGCTCAGTTCAAATGTACTATTTGGATTGATTTTTGGATTGAGACCAGCTTGTGAAAAGTGGCTTTAACTTCCATCAAACATTACTTTTGGGTTTGGATGAAATGTGGTTTCCAACTTCGATTACCAGAGGATACACATGATTCAACAAATCAGATATCCGACAAGCACACCTTGGATTTGTATTGTTTGATCCAGCTATGTGGGATGGTTGACACCTGTTAGATTCACCTGATAACATCATGGTTGTTCACAAAAGAGGCAGGTAGTCATTGCTTCAGTTCTTGTGCACGAGCTTGAAATCAGTTTTTTTTTGATGGTGCAACGGAGCTATAGACTATGGCAAATGTTTGCTATCTTGATAGTATTTGGGTTGAGCCAACTCTAGTCTGAACATGCAAAGAAAGATGCAGATCAGGGGGGTGCATGGAGTTTTTTTGGGGGTGTTGTATACGCTTGCATGTCACAGAAGGACATGGCCCGAAACTTGGGTGCCAACTGACCCACAAACTCATGAAACATAATTCATGATTCCACATCAATGCGGTAAACCCAAAAAGACACCATTCCATGAATCAAAACACTATCGTGTCTACCCAGCCAACTAGTCATTTTATATCATACCCAACTAGGTAATTTTATATCATGCCAATTGGGGGTGGTGAATCCCACATTCGCATGAAGTCGGTGACATGTTGATTCCTCCAGGCCATTGGTCGACACTTCTTCTGGGCTTTGGGACGACAATTTCAGCAGCAACATGTGAAACGTCCCGGGCTTACAGGTGAAAACACACACACAGGTTTTTCACGGTGAGGATGCTGTTTGTTTTCCATCATCCCTGGGACGAAGACCATGTCGCCATGGCCAGTCTCATCAGACAGGAGGATCATTATTCAGTCTCATGTTTTTAAGTGGAAGTCTATTCGAACATGGAAAATGTCAACCCTGGATTAAGAAACCCCAAACGGCTGTTTAATTGGGAGGCTATCATTTCATTATCAGATTGTGACTATTGGGGAAGTACCCCCTAATTCAAAAACTATGGTTTATTAATCCGCTGTTGACATGATTCGAAATGGAAACTCAAATTTTATGATGTTTATGAAACCATTTTCCACAGTCCGTCCACTTGGTGATTGAGGTTTGCCTATCAATGCCACACCTAGCCATTATACCCACTACCAAGTGGGCTGACGAGCTCTGGATTCACCTTTAAACTTTTTTTTTGTGCGACCCTGGTGGTAGGTTTAGCCCACAAGAACTTCCTGCAACGATGTTGCAGATGCCGCCTTCGGCGGCTAAATAACAGTTTTACCCTCTGGTTCTCTTATGCGGTGAGCGAACTGGAAAAGCACCAGTTTTTATGGGTAAATCATCATGTTTATCATCTTTTTCTATGGTCCACTTTCCATATAGCTATGTTGAATAACCGGAGGGCCTCATCCATCATTTGAGCAACCGTAAAAACCCCGGCAATACTAAATATGTATTCGACGGACATTGGCTTATGGAAATTGATGGAACTTGTTAAAAACACGAGGTAAGCGATGGGACCTTCCCAAATTAGCGATACCCCTTTTCAAGGTTATGTCATCATATTTCTCTAATATCCACATTAGCGATACCCAAATATCACATATTATTCATAGTTCATCATATATATATATAAATACAGCAGTTTCCTGCAGGCGATACCCCCCAAGTTTACAATATATCATTATTGTACAAACGTGTGGTAAGCGATGGGACCTTCCCAAATTTGTGAATGTCCTTTCCGTGAACCTAGGGTTTTCACAATCGCTCATTTGATATTTGGGGAATCTACTGGATATATGCTGAGATAACCTGCAATTTCCACTGGATGTTGCGGTCATCTCCCGGCAGTCCCAGAATGGGTTGAAGGAAAATCTATAGAAAAAAGCCGCATTTGTGTGGTGAAATCCATCGTTTCCTCTAGATGTTCCTTCCAATCCATTTATTGACAGCAATAAATAGCCATAAATGTAATCATAAAGTATATGTTCTTCCCATTCAAATCATTAGTTTTCCCAATCAAATCAGTCATTTTCATGAGTTTTCCCCAGAAAGATCGAGGTTTCCATC
>CAMXCT020000914.1:0-82500 GCA_947184155.2 Cladocopium goreaui | reverse complement strand
CAGGACCTTGCGAGGTCTCTGGAACTATGGTTAATTAACCACGTTAGTACCTGTAAGGGTAAGTATCCCTAAATGGATTGAATTCAGGTTAGTGAGTTAGTTACATTCATTCATGCACCATATTACCATGAATGTTCTGATATGATACTGATATGATAAATCCCACAGTCCGCCAGACTCAACCCCCTTGGAGGAGCACAACGTCAAAATGTGTCCAGTTCGCAGCCTTTGGTTGAAAAAGGCGACCCGTGGTGCCCCCGTTCGATAGCTAAGTTGATTTATAACTCCAATAACTATGGTTTTTGTTGGTGATATATCATGATATATCTACAATTTTCATGGGATTATAAACCAACCAACCAGCATAACTTGGGGGGGAGCACCCAAGGTGATTCGAGCAACCCAGTCATCAGGTGATTTGGGCGAATCTCCGGAATGACATTCACAGTTTGCCATGGAAAGATCCACCAATCCACCATTTTTAAGAACGGTAAACCATCTATTTCTATAGGCCATGTATATTTTGGCAATGTTAGTCATAACCAGATGGTAACAGTTTCATACTTAGAGTTTCCCGACCACATGATCATATATGACAATATGATGATAGTTATTGAGCAGGTTTATACTAACTGGGACCTGTCGACTGTCAACTACCGTTGATCCTACAAAACTAGTGGCCATTCTTGGAGGACAATCCCTTTTGGAGGATGTACAAGGAACGATGACGTTTGATCATCCATCCAATTATCGAGATTTCTGCAAAAAGATCCATTACCCTTTGGTAAATAAACATAGACCCTGAAAATAACCAATGTTTAAGGGAAACTAATCTTCCAACCCCTTTCTGGCAGGGTCTATGTTAATTTATCAGAGGGTAGTATGTATACAATAAGTTTCCAGTCTCTAGTGTCCAATTGTACCAGAAACGTTCACTTTTCTGCTTAAAAAAAACATCAGCCAATTTGGCTTCTTACATTATGGGAACAGCATCGACTCAGGGGTAAATCGGGAAAGCGTAACCGTCGAAGTTAAGGGAGTGAGAAGGATATCATATTTGGAGCTTTCCTGAAATGGGGGGTACCTCTTAATCATCCATGATATAATGGGTTTTCCATTGTAAACCATCCAGCTATGGGGGTACCCCCATAGGAAACCCACCATGTGTATATATATATATATATTATAATTGGGGGGGGAGGTAGATTAGGCAGATTCCTGGTCAGTTATGGCTAGCGGTGAAGGGACATTGCCGGCGTCCATACTTCCGGAGTGACCAAGTAAAGGTCCAAAATCCAAAATGAAGATTAGAGCAACTCGCGAATGTTGGCCATGATGGAATGTGTTGGACTATCCATTGGTGAAGTTTATTCAATAGCACACATTCACACATTATATAGACCTTTAGGGGTCCTTTTTGTTTTACCATGTGTTACCCAATTTTGGCCCAAACCCCAGTTTCATATGTCTACAGTCAGTTTTCTAAGCATGAGATTTCGAGATCTCGCTTGTTAATTGAAATTGTTCTTCCCTTGGAACAGTGCCACATGCTGCATTTGGGCAAGCCCAATTATGATAGCAAATATAACAATTCTGTGGTGATACAAAGGATTTTGCTATGTTTGAACTTTTACTGCTACTGCAACTATCGATTCTGTTGAACATTACTAGCCAATTATCCTATCTTACAGTCCCAATTCGAGTCCACGTCGATAGTTGAGACCGGGAAAAAGACTAGGCTCTCACGCACTTTTGAGACTTGAAACTATAGAAATTGTTTTTTTGTCACCAATGAATATCCCAAAACCAAACAGGCAATCTGTACTCGGCTGCTGCGCCACATACAGTTCCCCCAGTTGCCTTCTTTGCACAATAGGGTTTTGGTCCCAGCATCCTACATGCTTCCGCTTGGCTCAGCGTAGTTGTACGTTACCGCTGAAAGCTGACTGGCCAACTATGCCGCAATGCCCAGCTCATGCCTTGGTTGCAACAGCACATCTTTGCTGAAAATACTTGGGTGACCATCACACTTTTCATATGGTCGCGTACGTCTCCAAAATATTCCAAAATTGGGCAGCCCTAAAAAGCCGTGTATCATAACCGTCCCATATTTTCCCAAACTACATGACCATCAGATGATACATCATGATACATCCCCCATTACCCCTGTCCGGCTGGACTTGCTCAGTCACCAAAAAACATCCGTAGAAATCCCGGATCGTTGTTCAGATTATCCTGCAGCCACGACGTCGCGACTCTGAAATGGCGCCATGCTGGCAGAAAACAGGTCGGTACAAAACTAGGGTTTTTTTAATGGGCAATGGAAACTGAAACTTCTGGGTAAACTATTTTGACCTCACTGCGACCTCACTGGAATAATGGTTAGTAAGGGAAATGATCCCCACATGGCCTTAATTCAGGTTAGTGAAGTATTATAATTTACCCAGATTCGGTTATAATCCCATAAATGGTTATAATCCCATTAACTATAGATATATCACCAACAAAAACCATAGTGACATTGGACTTATTTACCCAGAAACTTGGGGATGGGATCCCATGACTTGATGGGATGAAGTTACCCCTTGATGGCCAGTCCAAGGGAAAGCCAATGGTGTTCAGAAACACCCATCATTAATGTTGTTGGTAGATAACAAGTCTTTTTTTATTCCCATCTATGGCCTTTGGTTGCTTACATATAATCCATGTTTCATATTATATATATATATATATGTATAATAACTATATATAAGATGTATATGATTATATGTAGATGTAGATGTAAATTATATTATATTATATTATATTATATTATATTGTATTAGGTTAGATTAGGTTAGGTTAAATTATGTTATATTTTACTATATTATATTATTTTATGGTATATTATATTATATATTATATCGAGTATTATATATATATCATATCTTTATATGATGTATTCAATATTATGTATTATTTGTTGTTTATTATACATTGTATATTGTATTAAATATTAAATATTAAATTATATTAAATATTAAACTATATTAAATATTAAATTATATTATATTTTATTTATGTTATTATATTTTAATATATTACATTGTATTATCATAAATTATAATTTATTGATCTAAGGATCAATCTTTGGATTTTGCTCCATCAGATTGAAATACGATTTATTTTTGTTGTTAGTTGTGCATATATACATTTATATATACTTGATAAACATCCCATGAAATCATAACCAATTTGGATGGAACTAGATCATCTAGGGTACGGCTCAGACGTCAGGATTGTGAACACAACAATCTTCGCATTAAATCCTTGGCATGGCTGCATGGTACGTTAACGAATACGTAACATCCATTCGAGCAAAAAATCATCTGGATATCATCAATTTTTAGTTAATGAATATTAAGTATCATTAAAATGCACCTTAGATATCACCAACTAAGATAATCTAACATTTGCTATCATCCATTTGAGTAAAACATTTGGATATCGTCATATCATCTGCTACGGACGCAGGGCCGATTTGGGTCAACCCAGCGTGGCGGTTGGCGGCGAGGCCCGGACCAAAAGACACTCGTGGCGAACAGGATTCCCAGTGAATATGTGGAAAACATAGGCGAAAATGTATGTGAAACTATGTCAACATGTATGTGAAACTATGTACTAGTTGTTGACAATTGGTGACCTAGTTGTTTTTCCTCTTGTGTAACTATGTGAAACTATGTGAAACTATGTGAAACTATGTGAAACTATGTGAAACTATGTGAAAATGGGTGAAGGGATGCGCTCGAACACGTCAACTTGGATCTCTTTAGACATAGGTTTTTATTTATGGTATACTTTCTAAAGAAATCCGTGGTAGAGCACTATACTAATGGATGATGATCATCTCCAATGATGGCTAGATTGGTTACCATTTGGTTATCATATGTATGGAAAATCCATTGTAAATGGATATTTCTAGCTGGGAAAATCATCTTGTAAATGGGCCATTTTCCATAGCTATGTTAAATAACCAGAGGGTAGATGCTAACTACTTCATAATCTTTTGCTATCAATGGTCGAAATTCTACAATTAGTCCTAACCGGCCAAATGATGGAATTTCTTGGCAGGTATCTTTCAGGTTCATGGGAACTACTGGAAATAGATAGGCAGGTCACAAAATGGAGCGGATAGCATAGCGATTTTTTATAGGGAAATGGAGATATCATTGATGGAGAATATGATGGTAATTTCCCAAGGTTTAACACAAGGTGGTGCCCCCTAGACAGCTAAGTTGATTTATAACTCCAATAACTATGGTTTATAGGTGATATATCTACAGTTAATGGGATTATAAACCAACTTATAACTTGGGGGGAACCACCTTGCAGGTTTGTTCAATCAACAGAATATGGAAATTTAACCAATAAATTGTTGGGCACTATGGGAGACGTACTCGATCCAACTTGGCTATGTTTTGCAGGCGCAATCATTGTAGGATTTTTAAGGAGGTCAACTGTCTAAGCATGATACATGCTATTTATCCACTAGTTCAGGTGATGTTATGCTGACTCAGCCAAGGTTACCAGTATCAGATCTAACATCGCTTTCAAGATCGCAAAAGTATGGTATAGTCACCTATATATTTACCCGAAATTCGATTACCCAGCCTGGATCAGGCATGCACTGTTTGTGTATGTGTTTGTCAGTTTTTTCTCTCAGGGCACCACGGTTTTGCATTCTTGCATATAGGTAATTATTAGGTATCCCTACAATGTGAGGCCCCCAAGATATAATTTGTTTTTTAAGCCCCAGTAACTATAGTTATAAATACCATAAACCATAGTTTTTGGAGTTATAAACCAACCTAGCTATCTTGGGGGCCTCACATTGTAGGAATAGGAGGCTTTTCAATCTTATCCAACACGAATTCACCCCGTTTTGTCACGGACTCTTTGACCAGTTTGACTCAGGTCAAGGGGTCGTTGCCCAGACGTTTGTCGCGAGAGGAAGCGAGTCAGAGCTTGACCTGGAGAGTGCGGTGTGAACAACAGTATTGTTAGCTGGTTAGTGGTTTGGAACATGTTTTATTTTTCCATATATTGGGAATATCCCAACTGACTAATATTTTTCAGAGGGGTTGAAACCACCAACCAGATATTGTTAGTTAATGGGGATACTATCTTTGTTGGATAATGACCTATTGTTTGGTTCAACCACGAAACATAGGGCGATTGTCCAACGTTTTGTCATATTGGGTGTGTCTGCAAATGGGACAATGTAACAGCACCCTGTTGCACCCCAAATCTCCCCACATCGCAAATGGTTTAGCCCTATTTTCAGGAAAAAACAACATATGGGGGATTTAGGCAACAATAAGATGGGAATAGAAAAACGGGATATTAAGCGTAATAGGGATACAAGAAGGACAATCAAGGAAGAATTGGGACACAACTGATTTTTTTAACCAATAGTTCTGCGAAATCCGATTGGATGAACACTGGAAGTTTACACAACTGGATTTGAAGAAGCTTTGATTTTGCCCATCAAAAACGGAGATATTGATATGATATGATTTGACAAATCTTAACCATCAAACATTTCGGATTTAAATTTCGGAAGAATGGTGATTGCTCCAAGAATTTCAACAGGTTGGTATCCATAGTTTTGCCCATGGGGTTATATCAGAGTCAGAGGTTTGGTGGGGAACAGCACAGGGGATTGGCGTCAGGATGAACGGGCCCTGTCCTTCCAGCATTTTGCCCTGTCGGGAATCCAAGCGGGCGAACTGCTGATGACACCCCTGTTGATTGATGAGATATGTGGTATAGGTCATGAGGTTATACTGGTACTATAGTACTGGTACTTTAGTGACTATATCCAGTATGTTGTTGATCTATGTTGCTATATGTTGTCGTCAAATGATATCACCAGTGATGGGTAAAGCAACAAAGTTGGGTGACGTGGTAGCGCAGCTGAACTAAGTCACCACCAGGATAAATCCTTGCCATGAAAAAGTCCCCCGATCATCCCATGTTTTTTTACTATGACCTCTTGTCATAGCCAAGTAATAGGTCACCAAACATGAATTATCCTTATTAATTACTCCATAATTCATGTTTGGTAAAACTCCATGTTAATCCTTATTACTCCATATTATTCCATATCTTGTCATAGCAAATCTGGTGGTTCAACTCCATACCAAATTTAGTGAAATCCTAATCCGAATCTTTGGTGGTAAAATCCCAACAGTCTAAGAGATGCCTGTGTTGATCCGTTTCCGCAGGCCCTGCAATTCGAAGAATGTGTCAAATAAATCACACTGAAAGTATGAAATTCTAGTGATTCTAGTGCTTAGACTGGACTCCCATGGTCTTCACGTGTTTTCACCCATATCTATATCATAGATATGACATATAGTATTACATCTATATTACATTTCACGTATGTCTTGCTTCAATCCAGGGTTTTGAAGTTTGCCACGTGCCAGGCCAGCGCCACAGGTGGCGCAAGGCACCACCCTGGCCACCATGGGCCACCATGGCCACTGGTGATTCTGGATGATTCTAACATATTATACAATGTGAGGCCCCCCAGTTATAAGTTGGTTTAGATTCGCCCCAGTAACTATAGCTATAAGTACCATAAACCATAGTTATTGGAGTTATAAACCAGCTTAGCTATCTTGGGGGCCTCACATTGTAATAGTATACATATGAATCCGTATATTAGTTCCATATATATATAGTATATATATATATATATATACATATGACACTAGGGACACTGGGGATACTAATATATTCTGGATGATTATAATGATGAATAAATGAATAGTATATATAATAGTGCACAGTATACGAACCATGATTATTCCTTTCTTGTTGGTTATATACAATTATATAGTACATGTAATCTATAGCCCATTTGGGGTGTTCATATCTACCAAAAATCCCTCGAAATCCACATGGTATTCCCCTCAGAAAAATCGGTTGAAGCCAGGTGTGATGCCGGTGAACAGTCGCTCCACCACTACCTCAGGGAGCTCATCCTGCAGGTTTTCAAAGCTTGAGGGAAGCACAACGAGTCTGGAATTGTGGATGGGAAATAGTGGTTAAACCTGAAAATTATTTTTGAAAAATGGGATTCCAATGGGATTTTAATGAGTTCATTTGTTCTTATACCCTTTGGTTTAGTTAAACGTTGCAAGCTGGGAAGTCCCTGCACTAAATGGAGGGATATAGCTGGGACAATCGTCTATAAACAGGGGATGTTCCAGCACGCCATGTTTCATTGCCAGAGGGTACCCTGAAATGTTTATTTTAACTTGGAAATTGATGATATAATATTGATGGTGAATCAATGGGTTTGGAGCTACAAGAATCCTTTTTTCAGACAAACCCTTGGTATCAGCGATTGTTATACAAGGGCTGGAGAATTGTCTTGATTATCATTATGATTCAAACTCTTGACCTCTGGGGTTTTACCATTTTCTGGGTGGTTTTTGGAAATACCACCAAGTCATCAAACACTTTAGATCTTTGATCCAGCCAGTATGTTGAGCAAACCAATCATCAATGGATGAGGCTGTTGTATTGACGTGTATGTCAACTTGTATGTCCACGTTTAAGCATTCAAATGATCATTCTGAAGGGATTTTGAATTTTGAGCATCTTTTTATTTTGTGGCTTTTAACTGGTGGCACACATCGCGGTTTTAAAATGAGCAAGGCGATGGGACAGATGGGACCTTATACAGAAACCCTCTCCGAAGCACGTGGATCGCTTTTTTTTGATGAAGGAACCAGAAGGATCTTTGCAAAGCAACATGTTTATCAGCCAGCGTTTGGAATGTTATTTGGTATCCACAATGTGAGGCCCCCAAGATATGTTTGTTGGTTTAGATTCGCCTCAGTAACTAGTTCGTTATAAATACCATAAACCATAGTGACATTGGAGTTATAAACCAACTGAACGCTATCTTGGGGGCCTCACATTGCACCAAAACATGATGTTGATCTGAATCTCACTTTGCAAAAATAAAGATTCTTGATTCCCAGATGCTAAAGATCAGATCTAACGTGGTATTTTTTCTGGTTTGTGGCTGGGAAAAATTTCTTCCTTTCCATCACAGAGTGATTTCACGGGATGATCATCCCCAGAACATCTGGGAGTTTCCTCAGTGCCCGGGCTGCCCCCAACCATCCAAGTTTTTTTTTACCCGGTATTGAAACCCATGGTTTTGGGGTACACCCATTTTAGGAAAAATAAACATAGTTGGAAGCGACTTGGGGCGGAATTTTCTCGCTGTCGAGGGGTGCAGAAGATGTGAACTGGGATGAGATGCTCGGAGAAATTCATGGGGATGTTGCTGAGTGAAGCGCCAAAAGGGGGGCAGTCAACGAGCAAAGATGGACGGGGAGGGTTTCCTAAAATGGGGAGACCCCAAAATAGATGGTTTATAAGGGAACATCCGGGAACATCCTACTAAAATGGGTGATTTATGGGTACCCCTATTTTAGGACACCTCCATATGTTCGTGTGTTTTGATTTGTGTTAATTGTGTAATGTGGGTAAAACAAAAATAAACCATCCCCCAAATCACAATTTTTATAGGTGGTATGTCTACTGCTTACCCTTCCCAGTCATGGGTGGTTTATGACCTTGTTTTACCCACATTATAATACTTTGTGGCAGTCAATAGGGCTTTGCGTATACCTTGTTTGTGGTCTTAGCCCAGGCGGCAGCTGATGGTTGCGGTGAAGATAGCCAAGAAATTGGGATTATTGCAGGTCCTCAAAAAGGTATTGGCTTCAAAAAACGAAGCTGGCATTGAAGCTGATGTGTACAGATCTATTTGTTTGCCATGTTTGCGATGTCTGAAATTGGTTTCCCAAGTCAACTGATGGGGGAGTTGCCTCCAACTTGCCCAAACATTTGTGTCCAATGCTCGGCCTTGTGCCACCTGTTTGACCATGTTTCACCATCCCAAATCCGTGAGGATGCTCACTGCTTCGCGTGCTTCTCAACCCGACACCTTGTGTGGAAGTCAGCGTAGCGCACGGTCACAACCGGCGCCTAGTGAGGAAAGCCCAGTGGAGGTCAGACTGGTGAAAACTCGGAGGTTTAGGAGGGGTGGTTCAACCCATTATAGGTACCCTCTGGTAATTTAACATAGCCATTGAAAATCACAATTTTTAATGGGAAAATCCACTATTAATGGTCATTTTCAATAGCTACGTTAAATTACCGGTACGGTAAATGATCAATAGGAATAATTAAACAAGGTAATTATACAATTGTGTCTCTTGATCTAGCCATGTTCCACCCTGTATTTGTACCATTTGGGGTGTTGGGAGCAACCCTGTTTGGTCGCATGCAATTTCACCAAGAAATTGCAATTTCACCAAGAAATTTTGATTGAATGTATGACCTTGTCAGGAATTTCCTGGAATTCAACAAAAACAAAAATCAACCGTTGTGCTTGACTGACTCACGCATCAAACAACCCCGTTTATCGTACGCTAGACATTTCGTACGCAAAGTGGTTGGCTCGAGCACCAGAAGACAGTGGGCAACCAAGCAATGGCTTCGACCCCCCCAAAAAAAGGCATGTGGATCGACCCCCAATGTTTATGGGTGAGCTGGGTATAGCAATGTTTCAATGGGATTTAGCCAACAAGACCCGGACGTGTAAGTTGCTTTAGATCCGGATATTTGGGGATTTCCGTTTCTATGGGGGTACCCCCATAGCTGGATGGTTTATTTCATGGAAAGCCCTTTTTTTTAATGAATGATAACTAGGGGGTACCCCCAGCCATTGGGAAACCACAAAATCCTCTTACACTTCCCCCTTTTTTGGGGACTCCAAGCTGAATAGATCCAATATGATGATACAGCATATTATATATATATAATTTATGTAAATATATATATATATATATATTATAAAGCTGGGTTTCTGTAGACTATTGAAGCTTCGGGGAAAAGACATCTCGGGGCATCAGCAATGGTGGTTCCCATCTCAGCATTAGTACTCATTCAAAAAGGAAGGAGTGTTAATCGGACAGAGCCAGGCTAAGCAACATGTCCGAGAAAAACCCAGCAGATGACCACTTCAAGATAGCTGACTGAACCCTCCAAAAGTTCAAACTTCCTCAAATTTGTATGAACAATTACGAAAAGTTATCCCAGATGGTAACCCTCCAAAAGTATCCCAAAGTTCAATTTTCCACCAATTTCCTATGAAAAATCCAGATTTTCGCCCCTTGAGGTGCCCAGCCAGTTGATAGGTGGTAAACATCCCATTATTTTGTTTGGGTTTTAACCATCCTTTTGGTGGTGCAGGATTTCGCAACCACCCACGGTATGTATCATATATATATATATATTAATGGAATGTACCCGCCCTGTTGTTCATATAGAACAATTGTATGTTGCTGGTTTCAAGCATTTTTTCCATAATATATGGGATGTCATCCTTCCCGTTGACGAACTCATATTTTTCAGTATGTTTAAAACCACCAACCAGTATATAACTATATATGATAGTACAAGAAGTAACCAGTCAGCAGCTGAAATTCACATCCAGATCCGATCACTGCCATCTCTAGGTCCTGCTTCAAGACACAGGCACGTGCCTCCGAGGATAGGACCCCCATAGTGTGGTCTAAGTGGGTTTAACATTGTCTAACTGGGTTTGATGGTCGAAAAAAAGTCAGTTTAACTATAGAAACTATACAGACCCCCTGAGCTTAAATCCTAAATCCTGATCATATAGTCACTATATAGATATTAGTTGATTGGATTTACAAGCCAACTTATAAGGCTTTATAGGCGGGCCCCCGTTGCAGCAATGGAATTCAAATGTGATGAACATACTTGACATACGTTCTGAGTTCCAGGACATGTATCTTCCAAACTTATCTATTTGCAGGGGAAGGCTGCACCCTCAAAACCAACTACAAACCTTTGTTAAGAAGAAGATGGTTGTTCAATTCTTGTTTGATTTTGACAGAAAATAGATGTTACAATTTGTTGCAGTTCCTAAGATGCTGCCATTTTTAACATGCCGTTGATGGAGATAGATGAAGTGCCACCAAGAAATTAGTTCCATGAGGATGTTGTGCATAAATCGACAAATTGTTCCCCAGCACGAAGATTCCAAATTTAGTGTGATTATTTTTCCAAGCTAGAAACCTCCCTCTATAGGAGATCCCACTGAGCCATGTTTGATTAAACCGAAGAGCAAGAAACTAATCAACTTAATCAACATTAAAATCCCATTAGAATCCCATAAAACCACATTTTTTTTTAGGTTTAATCACTATTTCCCACCCAAAATTTCATTGAGTCGCGTTGAACGTTGTGCCATGCCATTTGCTTGACATTTATGGTTGCTGCTGGTATGCCCATTGAACATTGAACGAACACTTGGAAATTGAAGTAAGTTGGGATGGCCATTGCCCAGCTGTCCTGTATTCGGGCAGAGTGGCAATTCTGCTCCTACGGTGGATGGTTGCGAAATCCTGCACCAGTTGAAAACGCTGGTTTATCCCATTATTTTGTTTGGGTTTCAACCATCCAAGGTGGTGCAGGATTTCTCAACCATCCACAATAGTGTTTCATCTACCCTCTGGTTATTTAACATAGCCATGGAAAATGGCCCATAAAAATAGATGGTTCACCTATTGAAAATGGTGGATCGTTCCATGGCGAACTGTTCAATAACCAGAGAGTACCTCATCTTCCCTCTTGTTTCGGTGGGACTTTGTCTTTGTGAATGGCACACAAAATGTTCAGCCGCGGCTGCTCAGTTAGTGCTGGCAGCTTCCTAAGAATATCAGCATAGCTCAAGATGGGGTCTCAGAAATATTTATATAATATATAATTATAAAGGTATATATGCATATATATATTATGTACATACACATGTATTATATTATATATCCCTTTCATATGTGCCATGGTCAAGTGACATTTTTTCTCCCACAAAACGCGATGAAACGCGTCCAGGTGGGAGCCACAGCTCGGTTCTCCCATCCTTCCGAGGTCGCTGGTTGGTTTCATTGGAGTGGTTTACCCATAGGAAAACCATGGGAAAACCATGGGAACATGGTGATTTAACCAACAAAAATGGG
Source organism: Cladocopium goreaui (assembly GCA_947184155.2). Taxonomy (NCBI): domain Eukaryota; class Dinophyceae; order Suessiales; family Symbiodiniaceae; genus Cladocopium; species Cladocopium goreaui. Next base: position 70,381 of record CAMXCT020000914.1, on the reverse strand, counting down.
CTTTCAATGGGATGAAAATAGCTGATTTATGATAGTTTATGATAGGTACCCTCTGGCTTTTAGCCATCAACAAATGGGGAGTTTATGGGGATACAATGGGACTTTACCCCCTGGTAAACTAAGATAACTGGAAAATCACAATCTTTAAGTTCGGTAAATCAACTTTTTCTATGGGCCATTTGCAATAGCAAACTGTTAAATTACCGGAGGGTAAGGGAAACAAACTTAACCGGAAACCCATGGGTTTTTACCATGAAGATCATGGGGGAAACCATGGGTTTTACCATGATGATCATGGGTGTTTCCGGTGAAAATTGTTCCCAACTAAACCAGTCCAATGATGGTGGATATTCCCATGTTTGTCTGAGTTGAAGAAAATTTGATTCATGTTAAACTTTAAATATTGTTTTATATGTGCCCGATCTTTTTGCCAGGCTCATTCAGCTATGTAGTTGCATTGATGTTCCGATGTTGGTTTCTCATTCTGCTTGTCAATCCATGATGAGCCAGTGGAATCCATGGGCCATGTTGGTTTCATCATGGTTCCATGTACTGCAAAAAAAAATCCGAGGGTCAATTGAAATCCTCATCAATCCCAATCATTGCTGGTTAATTCCGCACTATATACTGGTTGGTGTTTTGGAACATTTTTTATTTTTCCATATATTGGGAAATTCATCATCCCAACTGACGAACTCATATTTTTCAGATGGGTAGGTCAACCACCAACCAGTAATTATTGTGTGTTCAATGATGCAAGTCATCACTATCACTCTAACTTTCATCCAGCGGATGGCTGTGTTTGGGGCAATGTCAAGTGTGATGGCCACCGAAACTTCGCTGCAGTTTATTCATAGTTTGTAGATGTTTGTACAGGTGTTGTTAAATGTCCTGCTTTGGGATTTTGAACATCACTTTCAAGTATTTGTTGGTGATTATATCCCCAATTGGGTGATGTTCAATTAGGACATTTACCAACCCCTGTTGTAGTTTTGTAGTGTTGTAATTCTTCCAACTAGTTGATTATAAATCCAAAGTAACACCACTAAAACCACTGTGTCATTAGTAAAAAATCAAAGCTCCAATAGAACACCTATGGCCTCTATGACTATGAATCCCTAAAGTAAAACCATGGGAGGCTTAAAAAACACCAGTAATTTCCCAACAGCTGGGCATCCAGATCATCCCTTAGTTCTTGTTGAGCAAATCACCACTCGAAACCATTCAAAAAGGTGTAAAAGGCGTATTACCCTCTGGTAAACTAACATAGCTATAGAAAATCACCATTTTTCATGGGTAAATCCACTATAAATGGCCATGTTCAATAGCTTTTTGTATGTTTACCATGAAAACAGCTATGAAAACTCCATTCTTTGCCGCAAATCCCCGGTGTTTCTCGCCCCGACTCGGCGCCTCGGCCAGGCCTGTGCTCTCCACCGTCTCCACCCGGCCCTTGCGGCGGCCCAGCAGTGCCGCGGCCTTGGACAAAGGACGCCTGGACGAGCTGCTGGCGCAAGCGGAGGCCGTGAAGGACGAGGCGGGAGAGAGATATATCACAGGGATGTATAAGAATTATACGGTGATCATATATATACATATATAATGATAATAATAATAATAGTAATAATAGTAATTGAAAATCACCATAGCTATTGAAAATCACCATTTATAGCGATTTTTCCCATAACAAATGCTGATTTTCCATAGTTATGTTAGTTTACCAGAGGGTATACGATGATAATATATATATATATAAATGATACTAGTAATAATAGTAATAATAGTAGTCATAATAACAGTGATGTGTGTATTTTAATATAGCAATAATTAATTTAACAATAATTTAATAATATAACAATTAAATAACAATAATAACGAAAATAATAATGATAATGATAATAAATAATAATAATGATGCTCATAGTGATAATGATAATGAATAATAATAATGATGTGGATAATAATAATGGTAATAACAATGATGATAATAATGATGATAATACTAATAATGAAAATGATAATAATAAATGATAATAATAATAATGAATGTAATATAAATAATAATAATCATGAGAATAATGATAATAACAATAATAATGATAATGATAATAATAATGATAGTGACGATAATAATAATAATGTAACAATGATAATAACAATGATAATAACAATGATAATAAACATGATGATAATAATGATGATAGCAATGATGATAATAACAATGATCATAATTATGGTAATCATAATAATGATGATCATAATAATGATAATGATAACAATAATAATAACTAATAATTAATAATATTCAGAATACTAATAATGATAACAATAATGAATTAAACAATAATTTAATAATATAACAATAATATAATGATATATAGTGACAATAACAATCCAATATTAGAATATAATAATAATTATAATATGTAGGGATCAAGGATAAGGATACATTACATCCCAATTTTGGGGATGTATGCATAATATTATATACAAGGCGGCAAATATATATATATATATATTTACATACATATATATATATATATGGGATGTGTTTGATAAATTATCACAATATAGAGTATAATCCAGTGTATTATATGTCATTATATTTATGTGATAATCATAACAATAATGAACAACAATAATAATCGTCATCATCACAATAATGATAATTGTCATCGTCATCATCATCATCATCATCGTCATCGTCATCGTCACCATCATTATCATCATCATCATTATCATCATCATTTAATATGTGGAAGCTTTGCATGAGTTTTCAATGACAGCCTTTGAATTCATTGGCCCCCTTGCTGATTCTTATGGGCACTTATGCGGCTTGCAGGAATTGCTGACGACAACTGAGGATTGAGACTGAGAATGGATACTGGTGCCAAACGTAGGGAATGGGGAAATGGGATGCGGGTTTTCATAGGTATGGATTGGATCACTTCCCCATTCCCTGCTGACTAAGCACCGGTAAGAAAATGGAGGATGCACCAATCAACATAGATATGGGATATCATGGTATAGTATCGAGTGGTTTATAATCCCATTACTGTAAGTCCACATCCCAATGAAGTCCCCGAACACCAACATAGCCAGGCGAAGATGCTGAAGCGTCACAGGCCGCCTGTGTGGCCATACCCATTTGTTGGGGGTGTGCTAAAATGGTGGACCCCCCAAAGTGGATGGTTTATTTCGTTGAAAATCCGAAAATAGAATGGATGATTTAGATTGATTAAGGGGTACTCCGGGTACCCCCCATCTTGGGAAACATACAGGCTCCATGTACGGAATATTGATCCACATTTACCCCACACATCACCTGAATGTAATTAGGTAATTAATGGCAATTATACCATACATGGAGCAGGTGGGATATGTAATATGGTCGAAACATGGGTTGTTTGATGGTCATGAAACCATTAAGAGGGACTCTAATATAACAAGTGGAAGAAATCCCTACAAGCAGATGGATTTACTTTCCACATATCCCATGAAAAGTTGCCGGCTTTATGCAGGAACAAACACTGGGTTTCTGTTTGCTTGCATCCTTTATATCACACCCGCTGCTGGGCGAATTTTGGGTTCACTGCATGCCCCCAGCATGCCCCTATCAAATCCTACCGGATCTTTCTGCTATGGATGTGTTGTCACCAGCTGGGGTCCAATTCCATACCTGGCATACCTGTTGGCAACAGCTTTAGTTTTTGTTTTTCCTGCAGTTTATAGTTATGAATCAAAAGTGGGTGGAAGGGTGTCGTTCCAAGAACTGTTTGCTCTAAGATTCGCCATGGCTCTTGTGATGGCTTTGAGATTGAAACACAACGGGTTCAACCCGGTTCACCACGCTTGCGACAGTATGTTCAAGCTGGATCGCAGCATGTGGCGCCCATTAGGCTGTTGTTGCTTCAGGTGGTGGAGGACGCCAATGTCCCATGGAAAACATGGTCGGTGTATCCAGTGCGGCTATTTACTCCAGCGAAATCAGCTGGATACAACAAAACTTGGGAAGGTCTGCCACCGATCTAATTGATGAAACGGAGGGTTTATAAATGTTTATAATATATATATATATATAAATCATATTATATGTATGTGTACATTATATACGTACGCATATGTGTATATATATATACACCTCATACCTCATACATCATACACACATGTCAGGTTTCTCTTAAGTTGGGATTCCCATGGAATCTCATGGAGGTTTCTTTTTTAGTCTCAAGCAATGCACTTCAGCAGTCCTTCTCAAGTTAGCGAAGTTGAGGAAGTTGAGAAGTGGAAACAGAATCTTAGGCAATACCCTCTGGTAAACTAACATAACTATGGAAAATCACCATTTTCAATGGATAAATCCACTATTTCTATGGCCATTTTCAATAGCGTTAAATTACCAGAGGGTACCCCAAAGAATAGACAAAGCACCCGATTCTGTTGCAGAGATATTTAGTCGTCACTTTTTTTTACGGGCCCAGTCCTCGAAACACCCCGTAAGTATTTGTAAGTCATCAAACAATCATGGGTGGAAACCAAAACAAGGCCACACAACTCAATGGCCGTTTGAAATGTGAGCTGTGTCCAACTTTTGTTCATGGCAGGGACCTTGCAATGTTAATTGATGCGGCCTTGTCTACACAGCACTCATTAATAGTGTGGGTTCATCTTTGATATCAACCGGCTTGCAATTGATGTATCGATCAATATTATTAAAATGATTAGATTTTGAAGCGACTCACCATTTTGCAAGGATTATTCATCTTCTTCAATGAGGAAGTCCAAAAATTGAGGATCTTTTGGGTGTAATTCACATAGTTAATGACAGAGAGGCCCATGACAATCCAGGTTGCTCCTTGTCGCTGCAGCAGGCGTTCTTCAGAAGTGGAACCAGACTTGAAACAACTTGTGGAATCTTGGAGACAAACAGAGAAACGCCGCAGGTTTTTTTTGGGGGATATGAATATGGGATATCTAATAATACTAAATAATATGTTCACATATGTAATGATTGCAATGGGATTTCTGGATTTCCATCTTATGAATATATCATATGATTTAATATGCACTCATGGGATATGAATGGAGATGTTGATGTAATGGGATATGTATGTAACGAACTAGAATCAGAACCTGGATGATGTACACAGTTCTGATGAGAATGATCAATTCATTTTTATCGGGATTCCATGAGCTTCCCACGGACTGGGATGACCACAAACCATTTGCTGTACATTGCAGTACCATGTTTTGACCCTGGCACAATATGGTTTTGTATGGTTTTGTCCTTAAACTGGGTTTTACATAGTTTTATCAAAGGCGAAATTTCATCAGAAAAAGTTAGGGACTTCAGCAGTTGCAGCAAGAGTAAGGATAAAATGGCTTTGTCAAACATGTCCATAGACATGGCGGTCTACGATCAACCAAGTTGCGTCGGAGATGGTTTTGTTCTGCGCAGAGAGTTGTGATGACCAACCCGACGAGACGTCGTTGTTTAAGTGTTCTTTTACGGGTTTGAAACCACCAAGCAGTGACAGTGGCGTAATGAGTGTTGTGTTTGTCCCACACTCATGTGGTTTTCGTCCATGTGTTTGATCAAATCTCATGGAATTCGATTGGTTAAACAACGTGTCGTTCGTTGTGTGTCGACACCGGTTCAACTCACTGAGGATTGGAAGAGTGATATATCGGTGTCACGTTAAAAAATCCCTGTGGAACTGAACTCACTGCCAAGAAAAGGCCGGCCCTTTCAGATAGCCTCTGGTAAACTAACAGTTTGCGAACTGGAAAATCACCATCTTCAGGTTCGGTAAATCAACGAACTTTCTATGGGCCATGGCTTCAAGTTCGCAAACTGTTAGTCATTACCAGAGGGTAGCCTCTTGGAAAACAGTTACCATCTTCATGAGATTCAAATCATGGCAACATGAGCAAATCTCAAGGGAGGAATTCCAATAAAAACCATCTGGTCATCAAACGTGGATTCATGGACAATTCCCTTTAAATTGAGGTTTGAATGGAAAAGCCATCAATATATGGGGGATTTCCTATTGCCAAATTTTGATTACCAGATGGTATTTCAGTAGAAATTGCTGTTCCATCATCTCGTATAGGGCCCTGTTCCCCTGTGAATTCCTCAGGAGATGTTTCCAAAGTTCACAGACACCAGGCGCACCAGGGTAAACGTTGGTTGGGCTATTTAGAGTGACTCTGAAAACGTGGTATACTCTTTTGTAAGAACTGGAGGGTCCATTGAAGTGTAGCCCACAAGAAAAAGAAACGTCAGATTACATGAAAAAAATAAAAACAAATAAATCGGTAGACCTTCTGGTAAACATACAAAAAAAACTATGGAACATCACCATTTATAATAGGTAAATCAACTATTTCTATGGGCCATTTTCAATAGCTTCAGAGTTGTGATCAACCAGAGGATTTGAAAACAAGGGGGTAGTGTTTTGGAGAAATCTGTTGAGTGGTTGACTTTGTTGGCCTACTGAAAATACACAGAAATTTATAAGCGCCACGGTTAGAATGAATTTGGTGCTTTGTTTTTTTTGTTCGATTGATTTCGATTGTAATCTTCAACGAAATGACCAAAAACAAAGTTGACAATTGACACTTTACACCCATTCACGAATCGACTTCGCTTATGTTCGAAATTGGAAAACAGGAATTGCAGGGCGAGGTTCGGAACCTCAACACCGCCTCGTTGGTTCCATTGGAGCCACATGGTGTCATAAATACGGGTATATACGGTATATACTACCCAGTTTTTTTCCCAGACATTATGAGATACGTAGGAGTATGATGGTTTATGCAAATATGAGTTGAATTGTATTGAATTGTAAATTATATATATATACATGTAGACTTACATGGACAGTCAATCATATTTATTGATAGTGGTTGATGGGGATTTTTTCTGTAGATTAAACCAACCATACTTGGTTCTACTCCAATAATACTACCCTCTGGTTATTTAACATAGCCATGGTATAGATGGCCCATTTATACATGGTTTACCTATTAAACATGGTGGATCTTTCCATGGCGAACTGTTAACTAACCAGAGGGTAACTATAACCCATAGGATCTATGTATGCTATATATGGTAGCATGGATCCCATGAATATACTCCAATCAAACAATATATTTCTACTTGGAAAATCCGAAGCTCCGAAGCATCTCCGAGTTCGGACGGAACGGAGCCAGGCTGAAACCCCTCAGCGAGATCTTTGAACGGACCAATTCCATTCGAGCTGCACGGGAGCCGATAGAGATGGGTTCGTGTCAGGTTTTTTGTTCAAGATGTCCTGATATGGAGATGTCTATAAATGGGGTACCCCAATAGCTGGATGGTTTATCATGGAAATTCCCATCAAAATGGATACCCTCATTTCAGGAAATGCCAATATGTCCTACTTTTGTGGAGGTTATTCACCAAGAAACATAGGGGTCAAGAGATGGATGTCAAGAGTTGTTGTTCTGACCCATAGGATCCATGTATGCTATATATGGTAACATTTACCATCAATATACCCCCAATGCTAGCATTATACCATACATGGATCCTATGGGTGATGTTGCAGAGTTTTTTCTTGGACGAGACTCGAGAACTGGATTTTTTTTTTTGACCAACTGGGCCCACAGACTCGCCCACCGGCGACTTAGCCAGACTTAGCCACCGGCACAACGGTCGGAAAGTATACTTCAAAGCCCATGATTTATCAAAATGTTTCCTATAGAGTTGGCCGTATGAGGCATATACTGCAATTTGTTTATGCACTTTGGTTATATATCCGGTAAATCCCATACTGATCCATACTATGAATATATATATATATACATTTATATATATGTATGTAGTTGTTATATCCCCACTTTTGGTGCTTAAACAATCTTCAATATGTTTTCTTGATGCCATCTAAGGGTGCCATGACAGAACCTTCAGTGCCAGCGCGGCACATGACATCCCCAAAGTCTGTTGGTGTCAGGCGGAATTATCTGCTCGTTGATTAACAATATCATAATATCATATAAGATCACTTTCTTTGTGTGCTTGCCAGTGTGTATGCTGGTTGGCCTTCTGCCTCTTACTCCTGGCTTTGCTACCATAGCAACTGTCAGTTTTCTTTTCCCCCTCTGCACGTTCATTGCAGTGCCTCGGGGCTCCCATTTTGGAAGTACCAATTGGGTACTTCAGAGAGACTTGCAATCCCAACAGTGCGTATGCTTGTATCTTTGTTACATGCCTAGCTTTACAGTAGTTCCTGCTGAGCATTGATATTGGTTAACTCAGGGGCTCACACTGGATTGATATATCGCAGGTGCGTCTGGGATGGGAAACACTTTCTCACCATTATATAATCATGAGTCCAAACATGTCCAAACATATCTGTTCCAATCAAGTATCCCCGTGTTTGCTAGCTCGTTTTTGTCTATTCTTCACGTGTGTGTATATATACGTATTATATATAAATATAAATAATACACTATAAATACACAATATATATATAATTCATAAATGTAGCATATACAGATAGAATGTGTATTCTCTATATATGCAATGTATATCTATAAATCCGTCAGTGTGTTGCCCTTGAACATGTCATTTGTTGATGGTGAGCCGCTGGAGGAAGAGAAACTGGCCGCTGAAACCACTGCGCAGCTAGAGGTGTGTGGAAGAAAGGGGCGAAATGGGGAGTTCATAGGATTTTATTGGGATTTTATTGGGATTTTGTTTGGTATTTTATTAGTATGTTATTGGGGGTTTATTGAGATTTCATGGGATTTCATTGGTGTTTTTTTGGCGATTTTATGGTGTTTTATTGGGATTTCAATGGGAATTTATTGGGATTTTGTTGGGATTTTATGGGATGTTATAGGATTCATTGGGATTTTGTTGGGATTGTATTTGGATTTTATTGGGATTTTATTGGGATTTTATTGATATTTTATTTGGATTTTATTGGTATTTTATTGGGGTTTGGATTTTTTCATTGGGATTTTATTGGGATTGTATTGGGATTTTATGGGATTTTATGTGATTTCATTGGGATATTGCTGGGATTGTATTGGGATTTTATTGTTTTTTTTGGATTTTATAGGGATTTTGTTGAGATTTTATTTGGATTTTATTGGTATTTTATTGGGGTTTGGATTTCATTGGGATTTTATTGTTTTTTTTTGGTTTATTGAGATTTTATTTGGATTTTATTGGTATTTTATTGGTGTTTGGATTTCATTGGGGTTTTATTGGGTTTATTGAAATTTTATTTGCATTTTATTTGTATTTTATTGGGGTTTGGATTTCATTGGGATTTGATTGGGATTTTATTGGGATTGTATTGGGATTTTATGGGATTTCATTGGGATTTTGTTGGGATTGTATTGGGATTTTATTGGATTTTTATGGTATTTTATTGGGATTTCATGGGATTTCAGTGGGATTTTATTGAAATTTTGTTGGGATTGTATTGGGATTTTGTTGGGATTGTATTGGGATTTTATTGGGTTATTTTTAGTTTATATTTGGATTTTATTCCCCACCTGCCAGGTGAGGGTTGTTAGATTTTATCAGAGCTGTTCTCCTCCTCCTCCGCCTCCTCCTCCATCTCCTCCTCGTCCTCCTCCTCGCAGTCCAGATCCCAGTGGGCACAGCCGGACCTCCACCGCGAGCTCCAGATCCCAGTGGGCACTCCCGCACCTCCACCGCGAGCTCCAGATCCCAGTGGGCACTGCCGGACCTCCACCGCGAGCTCCAGATCGCAGTGGGCACTGCCGGACCTCAACCGCGACTTCCAGGTTGCAGTGGGCACTGCCGGACCTCAACCGCGATTTCCAGATCGCAGTGGGCACTGCCGGACCTCAACCGCGACTTCCAGGTCGCAGTGGGCACTACCGGACCTCAACCACGAGCTCCAGATCCCAGTGGGCACTGCCGGACCTCAACGGCCAGATAGAATGCCAGAAGATATGCCAGATGGAATGTCAGATAGAATGCCAGAAGATATGTCAGATAGAATGCCAGAAGATATGCCAGATAGAATGCCAGAAGATATGTCAGATAGAATGCCAGAAGATTTGCCAGATAGAATGCCAGAAGATAAGCCAGAAGATATGCCAGAACATATGCCAGAAGGTATGCCAGATAGAATGCCAGAAAAAATGTCAGAAGATATGCCAGATAGAATGTCAGAAGATATGCCAGATAGAATGCCAGAAAGAATGTCAGAAGATATGCCAGATAGAATGTCAGAAGATATGCCAGAAGATATGCCAGAACATATGCCAGAAGGTATGCCAGATAGAATGCCAGAAAAAATGTCAGAAGATATGCCAGATAGAATGTCAGAAGATATGCCAGAAGATATGCCAGAAAAAATGTCAGAAGATATGCCAGAACATATGCCAGAAGGTATGCCAGATAGAATGTCAGACAGAATGCCAGATAGAATGCCAGAAAAATGTCAGATAGAATGCCAGAAGATTTGCCAGATAGAATGCCAGAAGATATGCCAGAACATATGCCAGAAGATATGCCAGATAGAATGCCAGATAGAATGCCAGAAGATATGTCAGATAGAATGCCAGAAGATTTGCCAGATAGAATGCCAGAAGATATGCCAGAACATCTGCCAGAAGATATGCCAGATAGAATGCCAGATAGAATGCAAGAAGATATGTCAGATAGAATGCCAGAACATTTGCCAGTAAGAAAATGTATAAATGCCATGGTGGGGATCATTCGAAGTGAAGTAATTGGTATTTTATTGGTATGTTATTGGTATTTTATTCGTATTTTATTGGGATTGTATTGATTCGATTGGGATTTTATTGGGATGTCATGGGATTTTATTGGGATTTTATGGGAGTTCATTGGGATTTTGTTGGGATTGTATTGGGATTTTATTGGATTCTATGGTATGTCATTGGGATTTTATTGGGATTGTATTGAGATGTTATTAGGATTTTATTGGTATTTTATTGGGATGTTATTGTGTTTTTATTGGGAATTTATTGAGATTTTATTGGGATTTCATTTGTATTTTATTGGGATGTTATTGGGACTTTATTGGGATTTAATTTGTATTTTATTGGGATTTAATTGGAGTTTATTGGCTTTATTGGGATTGTATTGGGATTTTATTGGGATTTAATGGCATCATGGGATAATCAAACATGGCTCGCCAGGAAATCCCCGAACTAAATGGAGAGCGGATGGTTGGTATTCAATTTCAAAGTTCTCCAGGAGCGTCGTCCAGCCATCGTTGAGTTTCAACGTTTCGGCAAAAATATGAGGAGGTCAAAGTGACACACTTTGATATCCTGTACATGAACAGTGAACAGACCTGTCCAGAGCAATTCCCAGTGCGAGTTACATTTCTTTCTGAAGCAGCAGAGCTTGTTGTTCAGAAGTGCGAGGAACAGCAAACGATGAAAAATGACCAACGTCTCGTACGCTGGATAAAACGTTTGCTGAGCTTTGTCTCGGAAGTGGAGGAAGAAAAATGTTTCAATCCACTAGTCGTCACCAGTCCAGGTCAATCCAAGCACGCCTCAAGAAAACACCCCGAGAGACTGCAAGACGTTTGAACAATGCTGATACAGGGTGGTGCCCCAGTTCGTTAGCTAAGTTGGTTTATAAGTCCAATAACTTGGTTTTTGTTGGTGATATATCTATAGAACGTTAATGGTATTATAACCAATTTATAACTTGGGGGGCACCACCTTGTAATCTGTTGGGCAATGTTGGGTAATTCCAAAGTCTTAGACTCATTTAGAATCAATATGTTTTGAGACATGTTTCATTTGACGCAGTTGAATCAAGTAGCGCGTCATTGTTTCATGATCGACTTGTTTCTTTCCTTGTCTGAGATGATTTGAATTGCCCTTTGGCAATCTGACATAGCAGTGGAACATGGCTGGTCTGTAGATGAGTTTGATGATTTCCAGTGTTTTCCCCATAAAACCACGATTAATCATTATAATCGGTTAATTTACCAGATTGTGCCCGGCCCGCGCCGGGGCGGAAGTTTCAATAAGAACTGGTTTGTATACGACATCAGTGGCCTATAGGAACGCTTTTAAGATGCAGAAGTGATGAACTGAAGTTCTGAGGTTCATCAACGAATGAGCAAATGGCGGTTGAGATGCGAATGAAATGACATGAAAGAATCCATGCACAACTGAACCAATTGAGGAACCAATGAATCAATGAATGAGTGAGTTAGTGAGTCGATGAATCAATGATTCAATGGCTCAGTGAATCAATGACTCAGTGAATCTCAATTCATCAATCAATGAACCGATGATTCAGTGAGTCAATGAACCAATGAAAAAATGAATCGATGACTCAGCTGCCGCAGTGAGTCAATGAATCAATGAATGAGTGAATTAATGAATGGATGAGCCAATGATCAGTGAATCAATGAACGAATGAGCTGTTGAGTCGATGACTCAATGAATGCATGGGCTTTAGTGAGTCGATGACTCAATGAATCAGTCAGTGAATGGATAAACGGATGAATTTCAGTGAGTTGGTGAATCAATGAACCAATGAATGAATGAATTATATAATGGATGGATTGATGTATCAATGCATGGATGGGTTGTTGAGGTATTTGTTCACTGAGCGACCTCTGCGCTGAGGTACCACTTCTCTCAGCGACATTTTCTCTGAGCGGCCTCTTATCTGGGCTACTTCTTCTCTGACCCTGCTCTGAGCTGCTCCCCAGCTACGTCTTCTGTAGCTTCTGCAACCCACTTCTTCTCTTCGCGCAGTTGTTACAATGTGTTTAGCAACCTCCAGCTGCAATCCTGCATAGCACAAAGTACATTAAGAGCAGCACTTTGGTCAAGAGTTACTGTACCTTTCGCGCAGCTGTTACAACGCAGCATCACTGAATGCTTTGCTGCGCGCAGCCGTGCCAATGTGTTTTGTCACAGCCAGTTGTAAACCCGCATAGGGTCGCACCGAATCGATTCGACCAACATTCGAGCAGCGTCAACAGCGCGGACTTTTTGAAGCTGCTCCGAACATGCCAGTTTTTTGTGTGTGTTTTTTGCGAAACCGAGCGCTCGCTACGGTCTTGTGCACATTTTGCCGACCTCATCATCCAAAAGTGCTCTGTGGCTGTCAGTTTTTTAGCGGTTTTGAAGTGCAAATCGAGCTCTCGCCACAGTCCTTTGCACTTTTTGTCGACAACTTTCCCAGATCGAGGCCCGCACCTGCGGAAACAGACGCCTTACTTCAGGAGCCACGTTACCCGAAAAAAACATACGGTTTCGCGCCTGAGAGTGCTTTCACCCGTGAATTCACACACGCCTCCAAACTGTTACACTTCCCAAATACTTGAAGATGGGTGGTTGACATGATGATGTCGTTGACATGATGGTGTGAATGCTAACCATGACCATCGTTCGTAACTCGGAAGTTCTTTGAGTTCTCTGACTAAAATTCTTTTGATAAGATACTTACTACACCGTAATATCAATGACAAACCACGAGACTTCCCCCTGGGTCCTTCACTTGGCCAGGCAAAACTCCAGGAGGCAGGGAGAAGTTGGGAAATGGGGAGAGATGGAGCAACCCATGGTGTCGGGAAATGTATAGATTTTATTGGCATTCAATGGGGTTTAATGGAATTTCATGGCGATGTGTGATGATTTTGCCACATCAAAAAATACGGATTTTTATTGGGTTCTAATAGGAATATGATGGGAATATGATCTGATATAGTTTCACTTATTGCTGATTTCATTCATGTGGTAAACCCAAGGGTGTAAAACATCCCCAGTAAAAGTTTGTGGCATTGGGTTTACCACATTAATTAATGGTGTTTAATGAGGTTTCGTATGGAATATGTTTGAGTATAGGCACAGTATAGACCGTTGTTTATCCGACATATGGGTACATTTGGGGTACTATATATATATATGTTCAAACCCATGGCATAGTCCAGTTGATGAGCATATAAATCTCAAATTATCCGTGGGTGAATGAGCAACGAATATTGGAGCGTAGATTTACTCAGATTAATGAATAATACATATATATATATTTGGATGAATAACAACGATGTGTCACGACGTCAATGCAAATGATGGTTTGATTCTTGGAAAGGGTAGCTAGCCTAAGAATGACCGAACTTTGGAAGTTGATGAATCATTATCTGTTTGTTTTAATTCAACCCAATCATATATCCAGTTTTTGCCTCTGAATGCAAGGGCTAGTGTCTAGCTGTTTGTTTTCAATGTTGCTTTCCAAAGGTTAATGGTTGCAATGTTTTCAATTTGAGTCATCTGTCAATTATGTTTTTGTTGTGGCCACACATATCAATGGGATAGTTTTGAATTAAACAAAACGCATCTTTCAAACATTGTTTGCTTGGTACTTAGTACTGGTAGTTAGTCATGTGAGTGTATTAAACCTTTTTGATTTAGTCCATACAGTGGTCATGTAATGTAGTTAGTCATGCATCAAAATGGTCATGGATCAATCCATACAAAGCGGAACCACCATTTTAAAAGAATTCATATGCTGAATATATTTCCAATAACTATGGTGTGCGATACTTATATAACTTATAACTTATAACTATAGTTAATGGGGTTTATAAACCAACTAATGACTTGCTGTTCTTCACATCCATTACTACGATCATTTTGATGTGAACACCAGGCGATTGCATAGGTCAATCGACCCAATGGTCAATTGACAGAATCGGAGACAATGCTATCCTATGCAACATTGAACACTTTTTTCCTGAGATTTGCGGCATCATCGTGTTGTTGAAACAGAGTTCATTATTATGGACTGGCAATTCGCGTTTTTTTTAACCACTGCAATGCACCATATTGCACCAACAACAAGACCATACGAAACTTACGGACTTGGAACTGGGGACGATAGTTTTAACGGACTTCATCACTGACTTGCCGGATCAAAGAATATGAAGATTTCCTGAGACATTGCAGTTGCCAGTCAAACGACAATGCGATCTCCTTGCTTTGCATCCAGATGAGCACTTGCAACGACTTTGGCTCTTCTGATACATAGCGGAACTTTTCGCTCATGGAGTTCTCCTGAAGAGCACCATATGGAAAGGGGGCGGGTTAAAAAGATGCCGATCCGGCAAGCGATCAGTGCACTCAGCCACGCGGGTTTTGCAATTGAGTTGCAACTTGGTTGGTGTATGTACCTTGGCATGTATGTATGATTATGTATGTGTGTATGTGTGTTTGTATATCTGCTTGTAATTGTTTGTACATATGTACATGTACCACATATATACCACATATATGTATGTTTTGTAACTATTTTTTTATGTACAAATTCGTTTTTTTTTTAGCGAACAGGGCCCAGCCAGAGCCCAGCCAGGCTGTGAGCTTCTGGGACGTTCCAGGCGGGCGGCAATGATTCACCGGTATAATGTGGGTAAAACAATAGTGCCATCCCCATTACCATCAATTGCCAATAGTGAATTGATAGTGATTAATGCTGATTAATGGTGATTAATAGTGATTAATGTGGGTAACACAATAATAAACCACATGAGATTAATAGTGATTCATGGTGGTTAATATGGTGATTAATAGTGATTAATGTGGGTAAAACAATGCCATAAACCACCCATGACTGGGAATGGTAAGTTTATACCACCTATAAAAATATGGTGATGACTGGGGATTGTTTATTGTTGTTTTAACCACATTACAACCAGAATTTAAAAGCGGAAAATGATGGGAACATGCTAAGATTGGCAATGCTAAGGCGGCGTCATCCTGAAACGACCTAATTTCAGGTTGGTGAATTGTGATCATGCAGCCAGATATGCTGCTGCTGTCATTAACGATCATTAAAATATAGCCTCTGGTTATTTAACATAGCCATGGTATAGATGGCCCATAGAAATATATGGTTTACCGTTCTTAACAGCATGGTGATTTTCTATGGCGAACTGTTAGTCATAACCAGATGGTACATATTGGTTGGTGACTTGGAACATTTTTTATATTTCCGTCTATTGGGAATAATCATCCCAACTGACGAACTCATATTTTCAGAGGGGTAGGTCAACCACGAACCAGACATATATTATGGTTGCTGCAACTTTCAGATTTTTGGGCCATGGGTGGCTGAAAAAAACCAGGCATTGCTAGTGGATGCCCTTGACCCAGTAGCCGGAAATGGCCATTCCTCGGTGACAAAGGGTGACCCAGCAAAACTAGGTCAATCTTACATGGATGGTTTAACCAACAGACATTTGATGGTGAATATTTGATAATAATATCATTCAATCTTCAATAATATGATACTTCAATCCTTTATATAGTCTTTTGGTATCAATGGCCAGCAAAGAATTTTTGTCATTTTTTGCAGGGTATCTGGCTGATTGGCAATGAAAAAAACACACTGAAACCAGACAGAAACCAGAAAATTCACTCTTAAGATTGACAACTTATTCTTGGAGGAGGCTTGACGTGAAAAACATCTCCGGCAAAGTTTGTTTCAGATTGGGAGTCTGCAGATGGCCACATGTTTGGTTTCCAAGGTTTTCGCAAAAGATGACCCATTTAGATTGACACATTCGGGACAGACGCGCAGCATTTTGGTGTACATGCTATGGCATGGTGTATTATCCATCTTGTCGATGTATGTTGAAAATTTGCATTCATAATTCCCAATAGCCAGGTGTGGACAACAATGGGCACGGGTCAAGATTTTTCGCAGAAAAGAACATGTTACATCATGTTACTCGAGCAATGGACATATAATAGATTGACACTTCGGGAATTACCCTCTGGTAATTTAACATAGCTATTGAAAATGGCCATAGAAATAGTGAGTTTTCCCATTAAACATGGTCATTTTCCATAGCTATGTTAGTTTACCAGAGGGTATCAGTTTTGAAGCCATTTCGCTCCATGGTTTTTTCGAATGACAACGATGAATCCAAAAAATCAGAAATTCTGATGGATGTTTGCCCGGCTGTGGCTGTTTTCCCTTGGCAAAAAATTAGCTGGAAATGACGAATCCTTGGTTTACAGATGATGATTAGCCTCTAATTTCACAGTTTGCAATGAACAATGCACCCATGTTTTATAGATAAGCCATCAGACTAAATGGACCCATTTTCCCCAGCATGGTTTGTTTACCCCAGCAGCTTGTCGTGTTTCGGATCACTGGTTCACACTAAACCACAGAAATCCCTCCAGTCAGGTTTGATTTCCGGGCAAGCACGCAACAGTATGCGAACTTGATGATGATGAAATCATATGAAATCCACATTTCCTACAAGAAAGGCACCCGCAGATAGGTACATAAACTGGTGTAGCAACATTTGTCCCTTTGGATCCAAACACTTTGAAGGTACTTAACCCCAAAATCATACCGCAAATACTTCCTAAGAAGGTACGGCTGGATCCATATAGGCTATATAAGTTGGCTTAGAAATATAGGTGATACAAACATTATGTTTAATTGTTAGGTTTGTGGTGGAAATACCTGAACGCATTGGCGATTTAACCACCCCCATTCAGCAGGTCGCCAGCGGAAGTGCGGCGTGGCAGGAGCCATGCGGAAGACTCAGGAAATCAGGAAATTGGTTTTGTACATACAAATGTGCGGAAGAGCGACATAGAATATGGTTTCTTAGATGTACATATTTGAGCAACAGATTGCTTGTGAGACGTGTTTCATCATAAAATCAGAAAATGACCAAAATCACATGTGATATATATTATATATTTATATATACATATTTACGCGTATGCATGCCTAAAAAACCGTCTATACAGCACCCGACAGAATTATGGAAAAAATAAAACGTTTCAATTTACAGGCGCCGCCTGTCTATGATAGAAAAGTTACGAACTTTTTTTTTCCATAATTATTGTTTCCATATTTTTTCCATAATTCTGTCGGTGACTGTATGTCCATCGATTCGCAATTTGAATGCATTTTAAGGGGGAATATTGAATTATAGAAAATATGTGTCTAAAGATCTGGTATATGCCCCTAAGTCTTCCATTGATATACATAATATCATGTGATGTTGGCAATTTGAATGCATTTTAAGGGGGAATATTGAATTATAGAAAATATGTGTCTAAAGATCTGGTATATGTCCCTAAAGCCTGCCATTGATATACATAATATCATGTATACGGGGTATGTACATGTAAACCCCATTTCACCATGCGCTTCCATAACCCAAAAAAAAAAACGGGTTTGAATTGTGGATCCATGACATGTCCAACAGGTGGAGCCCCAAACATTAATTATGGAAAAAATACTTGTGGAAAAACTGGTCAATCTGCCCTAGCCCCCTGATTTCACAGGAAAAATCAATTATGGAAATAATGGCCACCTCCAAAAATTATGGGAAAAAAAAAGGTTCGGATCACTTCCGGGATATTTTGAACCCTTATGGGAAAAATCCAATTATGGAAAAATCGGACGCAGGCGCCGCCTGTCTAAGTTGAACGTTTTTTTTTCCATAATTCTGTCGGTTACCATAGATAGATCATAAAATATCAATATGTTTTGTTTAAATTAATGTTTGCGCTTTGTGTTGTACTCTTCCTTGTGTTTGTAAATTTGTCATCCTTATGTGCATAAAATACGTCAAGTGTGAAAACATTTATGACACAGACAAGTAGAATTGGATATTCGGAATGCAAAACAGTACAGATGGAGAGATCACCATATCGACAGCGCGCCACCTTAGAGAACATCGGAAAATTGTTCTCAGCAGTACATTAAATGAATATATATATATTTATATATATATATAATATATTTACAGATATATAACATTTGCATGTATGTAAGGTAAGTGTGTACACTTTTAGTTGCAGATACATATGAATACACAATTGATGTGGTTAACACAATAGTAAACCATTCCCAAAATCACCATTTCTGTGGGTGCTATAAATCATCATTTTTTTATGGGTGGCCTATTGCATTTACCATCATTAGTTTCTTGTTGCTGTTTTACCATCATTTATCATCATTATATATATAAAAATAAACAACATAATATATATATATACAAATATATGCACGTAAATGAATATACAATTAGCGTTTTTTTGCTGTTTTGAAGTAGATGAACCATCCTTCCCGCTCCGATCCAGTCCATGTCCATCGTTGGCCGATGAGGTCCCCCATCTCAGAGAAGACGGAGCGGACGGACAAGGTCCGCGGACGTCGCGGACGTCGCGACCACGGGGCGGTCTTATTGATTGATCTACACATATATATATACTTAAATATATAAATAAATAAATAAATATAAATATATATATTCATGAAGGGATATTGATCTAATATTGGCTAATACATGTAATACATGCTAATACAATCTAGTAATCAGACATGGCTGGGAAGTCCATGGACATCTCCTATGATTTCCCAGCCCACCGAAGATGTGAACCCCTTGGGCGATACTCAATGATTCTGAGAAAACCATAGGAAAATGGGGATTTAACCAACAAAAAAGGGTTTTGAATGGGATTTATAGACTGATTTATGATAGTGGATTCGTTGGTACCCTCTGGTAAACTAACATAGCTATGGAAAATCAGCATATTTTGACGGGTTAAATCAACTATTTCGATTGGACAATTTTCAATAGCAACCTGTTAATTTACCAGAGGGTAATACCACCTCCAGGTGAAGAAGCAGATTGGTTTCCATTCGCCAAGTGTATATTTCTACGTGCCCATGGAAAATCAAACGTGGCTGGGAAATCCACGAAAAGAACAAACGCCATAGACGGGCGGATTTCCCACGTGGAACTCACTGGTAAACTAACAGCTTGCTAGTGAAAATGGCCCAGTCGAAATAGTGGATTTACCCAGCTTTAATTTGGTGATTTTCCATAGTTGTGTTAGTTTACCAGAGGGTAAAGGTATGTAAAGGTCATGTTGCTTCAGCTTCTAACGATACACGTGTTTATGTGATAGGAACCATCCTTTGTTTATGGGAGAATACACTAGAATGAAATGGATCAGGGTAAAAACAGGGGATTTGGATTTTCAACTGCCAGCTAAAAAAATACCGGATTGTATCTAACTTGTACGTTTTTTGATTTGAAACAAAACATTGGTAGTTTGATTAGCTTGATGGATCATCTTTTTCTAGACAATTGCGTTTGTGTTTCCAAAATTCCTATCATGTCCTTTTGATGCATAATTATCAGCGGAATACCTTGAACCGAACTACACGCACTGGTAATGATTGAACTGCTTCACTCACTGTTCATCACCGTGAATAACTTTGATTTGAATAGTAATCTGAATGAGAACAATAGTGATAGCAACCTTAGCAACTTTATAGATACCTTAAACTTGAAAACACTGATGTGGCCAATACATCTGACTGCTACGTAGTAATTAATGTTTGATCCTAACCGTAATGTTGACAGTAGCATTGCTGAACAACACAATGATAACCGTTGTTATTTGATATTTATTTTTTGGTTAGTGATTGCTGTTTTATTGTCTTAGCTGTCAGAACTTTAGTAGCCTGATGATCGATTATGATTATGTAATCACTGTTATGCAACCGGACCATTCCAGTACTTTGTTTCTTTGGTACGATCATTAAACATACGTATACATACACTATTGTTGCAATACTACTATCATATCAATACCTGAATATCAATAATCATACTACTATCATTTCCATTATCAGTATTGTAGTACTTTGAGTGTCATATATTTGTAATCAAAGTTACCTTAGATATGTATAGATATGTTATGTGACTATAAGTCATGTTCCTACAATCTAACCATAATTATGTTAAAATAATCAATACCACTGATAATTAAACTTATAGTACCATAACATAACTATTTGTAAAGTAAGCCAGTTCTAAGTCTAATTACATTATTTATTGTACTTACCTTATTGGTTATGTCATTTACTCATGTTATAATGATCAATAGTGAATATGCTATTGTGTTTGCCTTTGTCTTCAACTTGATCATCACACCGCCTTTATCTTCCAGGCCACACCCAAGAGCGCCACACCCAAGCGAGAGGCACCTATGACAGGGAACATAGAAATCATAACGGCACAACGTCAGAGATCTCGACGGCTAGTTAGTTTGAATTATTTAGTGTTCGATCTGCACCACTGAACAGCAATGTATGCAGGAAGGGGGATGCAACATGATGAAACCCAAATCACTGCGTTTGAGGATCACATAAACATCACCTGCTCATACCAGTGGATGCTGTCTCTGACTACCAGATGAGGTCATCGATGTGTTTGAACATGGGATGTTGCATTTTGTATATGGAAACAATGGGACATTGATTAACCAGTGGATCTGGAGGTACCCAGTCGGTACCCAGTCAGAGAAACGAGTGGATTATCCCGCTTGTTCGTAGTGATATCACCCTTTTGTTTTCTTTATGCTTCTGTGTATATCCCAATCATAGATAATGAGACAGCTTCAGCATTTTTTGGTGCTGTTGTACTCAACAGGCTGAGCTGGAATGGAATACAAAGCGCTGAAATCCAACAGGTTTTTTGTTGTTTTCACACACAAAGCCAGCATTATACAAGTTGATGCATATTGTGATGCATATTGTACGTTTGTTGATCATTTGATATCCACTTAGCCACTGCAATTAAACATGGCATGCTGGAAAATCCTCTTACTTGAAGCTGTTCCTAGCTGGAAAAATAATCGAGCTAAGTGGTGTATGTTCGCTTCCCAGGCTTCGCTTCCAGCGCTTCTATCCTGGTCAGAGGGGCTTGAAGCTTCAGAGGCAGGGGAAGATCCTCTTGTAGTTTGGTGGTGTGGTCCAAATTTTGTGGGTTTACCCTGGGGTAAACCAACATACCATCTGGTTATTTAACAAGCCATTGAAAATCCCTTTTAAATGGAGGTTTTAATGGGGACATCATCTATAAATGGGCCATTTTCCATGGCTATGTTAAATGACCAGATGGTAGATGAGGGAAAGCTATGGTTTCCTTGGGAAAATGATTAATTCAATGTGGTGATGACAATGGTGGGGATATAGTGGGATGTATAATAGGTTCTACTTTCTGGTTATTGAACATAGCTATGCAAGCCATGGTCCATTTAGTTTGATGATTTATGAATTTATGACGTTTTACCATGTTTTACCTAGCTATAATCTTTTGATATTCCAGCTCACTACTTGGTTCATAACCGGAGGCTAAGTGATTGGCGGCTTCAATTCAACCATGGGATGATGAGGACTTCGGTGGAAACCGTCGATAAGAACAGTGATGCCAACATGCATATTGTTTTATAAAGCTAGAAACCATCGTATGTATGGGTTATTAATGGTTGTTATGTTTGGCTATGGGTTTTCAGGTTTGGGGTAAAACCTGGAAAAGTCGGTGCGAGATCCATTTTCTACAGCCAGTTCTATTTGGTGGAAACAGCCAGACTGAGTTAGCCAACCCAATCCACAACAATGGGGTTAAGCGTGCCCTGTCAGTAGGTCGCAGAAATGATGAACCGAAGGCTGACACACGGATTTGGTGATTCAGTGATGGCAAATGATTACTTATGCTTCACTAAAAAGGAAGATACCCTCTGGTTATTTGACATAGCCATGGAAAATGGCCTATTTATAGATGGTTTACCTATTAAAAATCCTGATTTTCCATGGCTATGATAAATACCCAGATAGTACTAAAAAAAAACAGATTCCATGAAGGTTCCATACATTTATACTGAAAGGGAAGAGAATATGGTATTCGATAAAGGTTCCATATATTTATCACTGGATGAGAATCAGGGTTCCATACTGAAAGGGAAGATATCATCACCCCATCATAGGGTGCCCCCTACTTCTTCGGTGCCCTGTAGGTGAAGGACCTTGACCTCCCAGAGGCCGGAGAAAAGCTGTTTTAACCTCGGCATCTTTGGACAATCTTGGGAACATTGTGGGAACATAAATATGATGTATGTATATATATATATATATATATGTGTATACAAGTAAAATTATGTATAATATGTATATCTATATATATATATACATAGACAGATTATATATATACACACATACTTATATAATAATATATATACACGTGTTTTCGTTGGTTGGAAGTTTTTTGGCTAGAACACGCACCGGGTTTGATGTTCAAATGGAATGCCAAAATCCGTTTGGCTGAAATATGTAGAATATAGATTGTAGAATTGGGTTGTTTGTCATGTTCTTTATTGTGTTGGTTTGTGTTTTCGTGAATTGGCGAGTACTTTTGTTTTTGTTTGTTCTTGAAGCAGGACCAACAAAGTGGATGCAAAAACAATTTAGTAACCCTGGAAACAGAAAATGATGCCACTGGAAAACCCCGATTACCCTAACCCGCAAAGTATCCCGAAGAAGAAAAAATGACCATCGGGTAGAATGTTGCCTGCCTATATACTGTCTTGATATGTTTGTGTTGACAATATCACCACACACAATCCCAATTAATCCCAATTAATCCCAATATTGCATAACTTTTACATTCTTTGATGTAGCAGATTCATCATGTCTGCGATCATATGTTGCACACGGCGCTCAAACCACCAATCAGTACCATATAATCTTCCCATGATGTGTGTATAATCATCCTGAAGTCCATAGAATATGGATGAATATGGCATGTTCATGTTCAAGCAACATTCCAATTCGATGAGATCATGAGGAGATTGGGAAATATCATGAAACATCCACATTCTATCTAATCCCGGATGACTGAATATTAATGTTATATGATTATTGTGATTACATGTGTAGGAAAAAAAACTCTTTATTGAACACAGCCATGAAACATCCCCCAATTTAGTTCGATGATTTATGATGATTTACCAAATTTAGTTCAATGATTTATGATGATTTACCCAATTTAGCTGATTTATGATGATTTACCCAGCTAAATATGCTATTTCGTGGTGTTTTCATGGTGATTTACCCAGCTATCGCTACGTCCAAGTCATCTCCAGGAGATGTTGGCGCCACCCGAGGTCGACGACGGGCAATCGGATGGATGGTTTATGGCATTTATGGATAACAACCGCAGTATATTGGCAAAAGTGGAATTTAACATAATTTAATTATGGTTTTTCCCGAGAGCGCCTGCGAAGGGTTCTTCGTAAAAAAGCAGCCGTTATACTAGATCTTCACACCTTCACACCTGCAGATCTAGATCTTCACACCTTCACACCTGCAGATCTACATCTTCACACCTTCACATCTGCTGATCTACATCTTCACACCTTCACATCTGCTGATCTACATCTTCACACCTTCACACCTGCAGATCTAGATCTTCAGACCTTCACACCTGCAGATCTAGATCTTCAGACCTTCACACCTGCAGATCTAGATCTTCACACCTTCACACCTGCAGATCTAGATCTTCACACCCTCACATCTGCAGATCTAGATCTTCACACCTTCACACCTGCAGATCTAGATCTTCACACCCTCACATCTGCAGATCGAGGGTGTAAAGATCTAGATCTGCACACCCTCACATCTGCAGATCTACATCTTCACACCCTCACACCTGCAGATCTAGATCTTCACACCTTCACATCTGCAGATCTCCTCTCGCTCTTCTTCTATTCTCTCTTAAGGCGGGGGCGGTGCCGCCGGAGCGCCACGAAACGCAACCCTTTCGCACGAAATGGACGTTGGACGTCCAAAACCTATAGGTAAAATTGCGATTTTGAAGCGTCCCGCGCAACCCTTTCGCACGAAATGGACGTTAGACGTCAAAAACTGAGGAAAAGTTGCGACTTTGAAGCGTCACGCGCAACCCTTTCGCACGAAATGGACGTTGGACGTCAAAAACTGAGGAAAAATTGCGAAAACTGAGGAAAAATTGCGACTTTGAGGTGTCCCGCGCAACCCTTACGCACGAAATGGACGTTGGACGTCAAAAACTGAGGAAAAATTGCGACTTTGAGTCGTCAATCGCAACCCTTACGCACGAAATGGACGTTGGACGTCAAAAACTGAGGAAAAATTGCGATTTTACTTGGTCAATCGTAACCCTTTCGCACGAAATGGACGTTGGACGTCAAAAACTGAGGAAAAATTGCGATTTTACTTGGTCAATCGTAACCCTTTCGCACGAAATGGACGTTGGACGTCAAAAACTGAGGAAAAATTGCGATTTTTCTTAGTCAATCGCAACGCTTTCGTCTGTGTAAAAGTGTCTGTGTGTAAAAGCCTCTGTGTGTAAAAGCCTCTGTGTGTAAAAGTGTCTGTGTGTAAAAGCATCTGTGTGTAAAAGCGTCTGTGTGTCAAAGTGTTTGTGTGTAAAAGCGTCTGTGTGTAAAAGGGTCTGTGTGTAAAAGCGTCTGTGTGTAAAAGCGTCTGTGTTTCAAAGTGTCTGTGTAAGTGTCTGTTGTGTGTAAAAGCGTCTGTGTGTAAAAGCCTCTGTGTAAAAGCCTCTGTGTAAAAGCCTCTGTGTAAAAGCGTCTGTGTGTGAAAGTTTTGTTTTTGTGTAAAATCTTCTGTGTGTAAAAGCTTCTGTGTGTAAAAGCGTCTGTGTGTAAAGGAGTCTGTGTGTAAACGCTTCTGTGTGTGAAAGTGTTTGTGTGTAAAAGGGTCTGTGTGTAAAAGCGTCTGTGTAAAAGTGTCTGTGTGTAAAAGCTTCTGTGTGTAAAAGCGTTTGTGTGTAAAAGCTTTTTTGTGTGTGTAAAAGTGTCTGTGTGTAAAAGCGTCTGTGTGTAAAATCGTCTGTGTGTAAAAGCGTCTGTGTATAAAAGAGTCTGTGTGTAAAAGCGTTTGTGTGTAAAAGCGTCTGTGTGTAAAAGTGTCTGTGTGTAAAAGCGTCTGTGTGTAAAAGCCTCTTTGTGTAAAAGTGTCTGTGTGTAAAAGTGTCTGTGTGTAAAAGTTTCCGTGTGTAAAAGCCTCTCTGTGTAAAGGAGTCTGTGTGTAAAAGTGTCTGTGTGTAAAAGCGTCTGTGTGTAAAAGCGTTTGTGTGTAAAGGAGTCTCTTTGTAAAGGCTTCTGTGTGTAAAAGCCTCTGTGTGTGAAAGTGTTTGTGTGTAAAAGCGTCTGTGTGTAAAAGTCCCTGTGCAAGCATCTGTGTGTAAAAGCCTCTGTGTGTGTGTGTAAAAGAAAAGCGTGTGTGTGTGTGCGTGTGTGTGTAAAAGCTTCTGTTGGTAAAAGTGTCTGTGTGTAAAAGTCTCTATGTAAAAGCTTCTGTGTGTAAGAGCGTCTGTGTGTAAAAGTGTCTGTGTGTAAAAGCTTCTGTGTGTAAGAGCTTCTGTGTGTAAAAGCGTCTGTGTGTAAAAGCCTCTTTGTGTAAAAGTGTCTGTGTGTACAAGTTTCCGTGTGTAAAAGCCTCTCTGTGTAAAGGAGTCTGTGTGTAAAAGTGTCTGTGTGTAAAAGTGTCTGTGTGTAAAAGCGT
The DNA here is from genome assembly GCA_947184155.2 of Cladocopium goreaui. Classification (NCBI taxonomy): domain Eukaryota; class Dinophyceae; order Suessiales; family Symbiodiniaceae; genus Cladocopium; species Cladocopium goreaui. The sequence continues at coordinate 43,956 of CAMXCT020000914.1, read as the reverse complement.
TTGTGTGTAAAGGAGTCTCTTTGTAAAGGCTTCTGTGTGTAAAAGCCTCTGTGTGTGAAAGTGTTTGTGTGTAAAAGTGTCTGTGTGTAAAAGTCCCTGTGCAAGCATCTGTGTGTAAAAGCCTCTGTGTGTGTGTAAAAGAAAAGTGTGTGTGTGTGTGTAAGTGTGTGTGTGTGTAAAAGCGTCTGTGTGCAAAAAGCGTCTGCGTGTAAAAGCGTCTGTGTGTAAAATTGTCTGTGTGTAAAAGGGTCTGTGTGTAAAAGCGTCTGTATGTAAAAGCGTCTGTGTGTAAAATCGTCTGTGTGTAAAAGCGTCTGTGTGTAAAAGCGTCTGTGTGTAAAAGCGTCTGTGTGTAAAAGCGTTTGTGTGTAAAAGCGTCTGTGTGTAAAAGCGTCTGTGTGTAAAAGAGTCTGTATGTAAAAGGGTCTGTGTAAGAGCGTCTGTGTGTAAAAGCTTCTGTGTGTAACGGCTTCTTTGTGTAAAAGTGTCTGTGTGTAAAAGTGTCTGTGTGTAAAAGTGTCTGTGTGTAAAAGCGTCTGTGAGTAAAAGCGTCTGTGTGTAAAATCGTCTGTGTGTAAAAGCGTCTGTGTGCAAAAGCGTCTTTGTGTAAAAGCGCCTGTGTGTAAAAGCTTCTGTGTGTAAAAGCCTCTGTGTGTAAGAGCTTCTGTGTGTAAAAGCCTCTGTGTGTGAAAGTGTTTGTGTGTAAGAGCGTCTGTGTGTAAAAGCGTCTGTGTGTAAAAGCGTCTGTGTGTAAAAGCTTCTGATTCTGTGTGTAAAAGCGTCTGTGTGTAAAGGAGTCTGTGTGTAAAAGCGCCTGTGTGTAAAAGCTTCTGTGTGTAAAAGCGTTTGTGTGTAAAAGCGTCTGTGTGTAAAGGAGTCTGTGTGTAAAAGCTTCTGTGTAAGAGCGTCTGTGTGTATAATTTTCTGTGTGTAAAAGCTTCTGTGTGTAAAAGCGCCTGTGTGTAAAGGAGTCTGTGTGTAAAAGCTTCTGTGTGTAAAAGCGTCTGTGTGTAAAAGCGTTTGTGTGTAAAAGCGTCTGTGTGTAAAAGTCTCTGTGTCAGCGTCTGTGTGTAAAAGCCTCTGTGTGTGAAAGTGTGTGTGTGTGTACAAGAAAAGCGTGTGTGTGTGTGTATGTGTGTGTGGGTGTAAAAGCTTCTGTGTGTAAAAGTCTCTGTGTAAGCGTCTGTGTGTAAAAGCCTCTGTGTGTGAAAGTGTGTGTGTGTGTAAAATAAAAGCGTGTGTGTGTGTGTTTGTGTGTAAAAGCTTCTGTGTGTAAAAGCCTCTGTGTGTAAAAGTGTCTGTGTGTAAAAGCGTCTGTGTGTAAAAGCGTCTGTGTGTAAAAGCCTCTGTGTGTAAAAGCGTCTGTGTGTAAAAGCGTTTGTGTGTGAAAGTGTGTGTGTGTGTAAAAGCATCTGCGTGTAAAAGCGTTTGTGTGTAAAAGCCTCTGTGTATGACACAGGTTATTTCATTTTATTATGGAAAATCCCACATAAATGGCCCAAAAAAGCTCGGTACCATGATGCCGTGCATGACACATGTTATTTCATTTTATTATGGAAAATCCCACATAAATGGCCCAAAAAGATCGGTACCATGATGCTGTAAATCACACATGTGACAAGACTTCACTAGTGAAATGTCTGCAAATGTTTGCACCAAAAAAGGTCCAATACCATAATGCAGTAAATGACACGCGTTATCTCATTTTATTCTGGGAATATCCCACAGAAACTATCAAAAAAGCTCGGTACCATGATGCCGTGTATGACACATGTCATTTCATTTTAGTATGGAAAATCCCACATAAATGGCCCAAAAAAGCTCGGTACCATGATGCTGTGTATGGCACATGTTATTTCATTTTATTATGGAAAATCCCACATAAATGGCCAAAAAAAGATCGGTACCATGATGCTGTAAATGACACATGTGACAATACTTCACTAGTGAAATGTCTGCAAACGTTTGCAACAGAGCTCGATGCCATCATGTGCTTGATGTCAAAAACAGAACAGTTTGAGTTCAGGACCATAAAATGTCATATAGAGACACTCTTCAAAAGCTTCTGTGTGCAAAAGCCTCTGTGTATGAAAGTGTGTGTGTGTGTAAAAGCATCTGCGTGTAAAAGCGTCTGTGTGTAAAAGCGTCTGTGTGTAAAAGCGTCTGTGTGTAAAAGCGCCTGTGTGTAAAAGCTTCTGTGTGTAAAAGCCTCTGTGTGTGAAAGTGTTGTGTGTAAAAAGTTCTGTGTGTAAAAGCTTCTGTGTGTAAAAGCGTTTGTGTGTAAAAGCGTCTGTGTGTAAAAGCGCCTGTGTGTAAAAGCTTCTGTGTGTAAAAGCGTCTGTGTGTAAAAGCGTCTGTGTGTAAAAGCGTCTGTGTGTAAAAGCGTCTGTGTGTAAAAGCGTCTGTGTGTAAAAGCGTCTGTGTGTAAAAGCGTCTGCGTGTAAAAGTGTCTGTGTGTAAAAGCGTCTGTGTGTAAAAGTCTCTGTGTGTAAACGCGTCTGTGAAAGTGTTTGTGTCTAAAAGCGTCTGTGTGTAATTTCACAACTTTCCCCTCCATAGCTCATATCAAATTCACCAACCATTCACCGACTATTTTTTACGACTACCATACTCAGAGCTGCTTGAAGGACGTGTTTTTCGCTCTCGGGCCAACCGTCGTCTAGTTCTATAATTCTCATGATATTTTACCATGTTTAGAAATTCTAAAATAATGGATATCATGAGTATTATAGAATTTATCTAGGGGAAAAACACTAGATAATATGGATATCATGAGAGTTTTTATCAAAATAGAATACATTCTAATTATGTAAGGATACATACTATGGATACAATCAAAAGGGAAAAGTGAAATATATAAGATACTGGGATAACCACTAACGATCTTGGGGATATGGGGATAAATGGGATCAGTTTATCGCCTTCGGGAACATCATGCTTGCAGGAGATCTGCAGTGAGGAAAATGAAGATCAACCAGTGGTTAGTGGTGATAATGCTGTAGTGACCATTTGAGAGACAGCAATTACCCTCTGGTAAACATACAAAAAGCTATGGAAAATCACAATTTTTAATGGGTAAATCCACTATAAATGGCCATTCAATAGCTATGTTAAATTACCAGAGGGTAATGGTGTAATGACCATTTGAGAGACAGCAATCAACATAAAATGATGGACGACGGGACCAACCATATGATAGCTGGGTGTGTCTCAACATTTACCCCCCAACATATGCCATTTTCAGGAAATGATCACACAGCATGGATGATTGTTTAGCCATCTTGACGCAGGGACTTTTTGCCATTGACTCATGTTCAGGTGAAGGGGTCGATCTCCGGTACACGCCAGGTTTGCCCTGATTTGATTTCCTGAATCCTGTCTTAGGCAAACCAGAAACCTGTTGGCCTATCATTGTTTTATGATGTTCTACTTCTGTTCTAGTTGATGCTGGGGCTTAGGTTCCACCAAAGTTTCACCTTCTTATTGCATATCCGCTAGTTGCAGAGTATCGAAGGTAATCGAAATGTATCGGCGTAAACCAAGCATGCAGTGCGGCCGGGAAAAGAAATCCATTTGATAGGTCCATGTTTAGTTTTTTTTCTGGCTATTTGGGCAAGGGAGTTCTATGTTCAAGGGGAAAACCATTGCAAGAAGGTGAATGAATATTGTCAAGTGTTTGTCCCTTGCCAGTTGTTCAGGTTTGCCCGTTGCCAGCTTTACCGTTTGTTATACCGTTTGTTAAAATGTGTTTTCTTCTTGAAATTGAGGACTACAGTGGACTGGATGATTCTACCGTGAGAATTGGAGACCCACCTTAAATCTCCGTATTTTTGTCTGGATGATAGGTACATCATGTTAATCAGCTTAGCTATAAATCAGCTATAAACCCTATTATTTTTTTTGGTGACTATACATCCCATTAACCAGCTATAAATCCCATTAAATCATATTAAATCTATTTTTTAAGCTATAAATCAGCTATAAATCCCAATAACCAGCTATAAATCCCATTAAATCCCATTAAATCCCCCATATGCTGGTCACAGCAAGCCCACGTTTTCGTTGAACTCCAAGGCTTCACCCCAGCGGAGTGGACATGACGAGGAGGCCTTTTCACGATTTGAACGTAGCGAATGGGAAAATCACCATGACCCATAGGATCCATGTATGCTATACATGGTAACATTTACCATCAATATACCCAAATGTTAGCATATATATATATATAGCATACATGGATCCTATGGGTGATGAATAGTGGTTAATAGTGGTTAATAGAGGTTAATAATGCCATAAGTCACCATAAGTCACCATAAATGCCATAAATAATCTATGAATTGGCCAATCTTGGCCATGCCAGGCTGCTTCTTGAACAAGGGGATCTAGGCAATTGTTTTGCTGCTCCATGTCTTTGGCCTAGTTCATCTGGATGTTTATGGTAGAGTTTTATGGTAAATATATCGAAGCCAAGTTATAACTGGGGGCAGCATATTGTATCAACACTGTCAGCATGTTGGATGTCAATTTGATTTGGTAAGTGGTTTTCTTGCCCATATTAATACATTAATATAATTGGGCTGAATCGCCTTCACAGAACTTGCTCCTTTTCTGCTTTTTTTTGCCACTTTATAAGATCTTCATTGCTCTTCAAGTCTTCGTGGCCGTTCAGCAGGTTCATCTTCATCTTGAGGAAGTTCCACATCCAAAGGGGGTCCCCAAGGACGGAGATTGATGGGATTGGTCAGGATGACCTGGGTGGCGAAAAAAATCACTGATTTCTGGCTGTAAAATGCTTGAATTTGTGACAAACAAATGTGGTTTAACAATGTTTAACATGCTTGAAGCATCACTGCTGCGCTTGGGAGAAACTGCTGTGGTCGTTTCAGCATGGTTGTATGGGATGATAAACCCCAGCTTCGCTAATATTTCCGGGAAGGCAACCAGCAACCAGGACGTTGCTGGGCACCCAAGAGCCAAAATTCCCAAAGGTTTGGGTCCAATTCCCAGCCACACTCCATACCAATGTCAACGCACATTTTTTTGGATATGGTTCTCCCATGTTCTCCCATCAAAAGCAGTCCTAGTCATTCCTCCCGCAATCTAAAGACCCTAATGTGTATTCATTGCCGTTCTCCAAATCATCACTGTCATGCATCGAAATGTATAGATACAGGCGAACAAGAGATATGTCATTCTGCTTTTCCATGCCTGGAGGAGTAGCAGACAGGCCCATACAGGCCCTGTATAGATATCCTTCATGTTCAGATTCCTAACCACGCAAAATCACCATCATAAACCATTGTAAATCATCTATAAACCATCATAAATCATGAGAACCCATTAACAACAAGATAGCCAATATATGTATGTATAACATTGTATAGCTGTATAACTTATAAGCATCATATTCCCATTATGTACTATTTTATATTATATATATCCCATTGTTGTATTCCCTCTGGATTTATCGCCCACCGGAAATTCGGAAACGAATCCGATGGGTGTTCCCATGAAGATCTACTGGATTTACTGGGCTTTCCGGTGAAAAAACTTCCCAACGAAACCAATCCATTCATACCAGGAGATGGTTAATATGTGGATAGTTTGATGACATGTTCGATAGTTCCAATCCATTCTGGTTGGTGGTTTCAAACATTTGTTATTTTTTCCATTTCATAGGGCTGTCATCCTTCCCATTGACGATCTCATATTTTTCAAGATGTTTTTTTTCACCACCACTACCAACCAGCAATCCATTCATAGGGCAAAGCCTACCCTCTGGTAAACGTTTACATCACTACGGAAAATCACCATGTTTAAATGGGAAAATCCACTATTTCTATGGTCATTTTCAATGGCAAAGCCTATTTTTTTTGACTCTGATATCCTGAACGAACCTCATGCATCACAGGAAGATGTGAAGCCCTGCAGTTTTGCCCCGGAGCATGACATCGCGACGACGACGCCCAAAACACCGCAGGACACAGATGAAAATTCCACGGATGGGCCAGCGAAATCTTGCGTCACAAGGATGGTTGAAAGCCAAAGAAAATCATGGGATGTTTACCCTCTGGTAAACTAACAGCTTGCTATTGAAAATGGCCCAGTCGAAATAGTGGATTTTCCCATTAAACATGGTGATTTGCCATAGTTATGTAAACGTTTACCAGAGGGTACCTCCTATCAACTGGTGATGAACGGATTTCGCTGGCCCATCAAAAAAGTATGTAAGCGATATGAATGGCATAGCGGAGATGGATATCTATCCATGGCACATATGTGTGGCTAAGGTTCATCCATAGAAAGGGTTTATAATCCCTTAGGAATGCAAGGATCCAATGTGAATTTTCAAGGGTACACAGTGTTTATTGGTACAATGTGAGGCCCCCCAAGATAGCGTTCAGTTGGTTTATAACTCCAATAACTATAGTTTATGGTATTTATAACTATAGTTACTGGGACTTATAAACCAACTTATATCTTGGGGGCCTCACATTGTAACAAACCATATGTAATTTCATGATATAACTGGCTTTACAAACAGGGATGTACCTGGAATCTCTTCACAAGCTTTTACGAAATGTACCCATTAAGGAAGATTTATGAGATCCTTTCCACCCAGGGTTTTTGAGGCGGGTCCCCGCGTGTCGGGTGTTTTCAGAAGTCCCATTGTTGAGGATCCCTACGTTGAGTTTTCTTGAGTGGCGAGTTCTTTTTAGTTTTGATAAACCTTGGGTAGCTTAATGATTGTTGTTTCTTGCAATATATGGAACAAGTAAATACCTAGCTACTTGCAAATAGCTAAAATGTTTGCTTGTCTTGCAGAGTGTCAAGTATTAGCCATGTGGGTATGGGTTGAAGTGATTGACCCCAAAACATGGATGATTCTGTGACAAAAAATGTAGATGCTTTGGCACGCCATTTTTTTTCAGACCATTGTGGCCATTCTCATCATGAACGAAGTGCTTGTCGGTCATGGAGTTATACGACCATTTGTTGAAAACCAGAGCAATGCGAATCCGTGCCCTATTCATTACAGGGAATGTTCTCTACTTGGTGGTTCATCCTGGTTAGTAAGTAGGTTATAATCCTGGTTACAAATGGGCTAAGTAGGGTTAATCCACTTATGACTGGGGTTATAACCCACTTACTAACTGGGATGGACCACCAAGTAAGATGCTTTTGTCTGAAAATAAGCCTCAAAATCCGACGGTTGATCATCAGTTTGCCACTCAATGCTGGCGGATACTACCGCAGTTTCCGACACATCCCAGGACGAAATCAATCCTTCCGACAAAACAGCAGTTTCCGACACGCCTGAGGCGAGTTTAACGTGGCGATGTTTTGTGGCGCATCAACGGTATGTTATCCACTGGATTTTTCAAAATCAAAGGTCCGAGAAATCTGGGATATGCCCTGGCCTGATGGTCGAGGTTCTCCGGTTTCGATTGATGATCTTTTTCTCTCGGAGAATGACTCCCCGAGAGTCACCCATGGAATGAGACTCCTATGATTCCCTTCCTACAGGGACAGGATCATTTCGATATCATTGTGATTGTTTTTTTGGCTCCACCATATTTAAAAAAAAAATCAAAAATGATATGTCCAAATCATGAAAGAAATCCGACGTTATTTTGGTCTCTGTTGATCCTCGATATGTCTCGTACCCCAAAATGGACTGGGGACTCTGAGGCGAGCCACCAGATGGGTAGAACTTGGCGAGGGGTAGCCTCCAGTTTACCCTCTGGTAATGGTAAACGTTTAGAAAAAACGAACTGGAAAGATCCACCATGTTTAATGAGTAAATCGACATAAATCAACTATTCCTATGGCCATTTGAAAAATAGCAAACAGTTTGTTTACCAGAGGATATGTTTGTTTTGGGTTTGGGGTATCCAAGGGCAACAATGGAGAACCGGTCCTCTACAAGTGGTGAATCATCGTGACCATGACCCCATGACCGGTGCCCGGTGCAGGAACCACCATCTCCAACGTTGAAAGGGCTCTTGCAATCCATGGAAAAGGATGAGGCAGTGACCCGTGAAACCCGTGAAACCCGTGAAAAACAAAAACTGGGATCCGTTTTGTGGCTAGTTGGCTAGTCTGGATTCCCCTCCTGGATTGCGACTGGATCATCTGGATCCAGGTTTTTGTCTTTTTTTTGGAAGGGAATACTTCAAAATGAAAAGGGAACTACAAATACCCTCTGGTAATTTAACATAGCTATTGAAAATTGTGATTTATAGTGGATTTTCCCATTAAAAATGTAATTTTCCATAGTTATGTTATTTTACCAGAGGGTAATATGAACTAAGGATTCAACATGTTAGGCTTCCTGGGTGAACGAAGTTGTTTGAATTGGTGCTTTGGAGTTGAACATGTTGAACATGGGGTGCTTGGTGATGTCCTCAACCAAGCAAGGGGTATTGGACCATCCATTATTGTTGGTGAATAACGTTTAATATGTTTAATCTCCATGTGTTGTTCACTTAGATATTCCCATGATCTCAAGTTACTTCCTGGTTTGTTTGAACCAACTAGTACTTCATATTACTTCCATTATACCGGAATGATGGTTAAGCAGGGGTTACTATTCAAAACAACCAAAGAAATATCCTTTCAGCTTGAATTACAAATTATCCAGATACATAGGGGGTTAACCATCAATTCAGCCAGAATTACGCACACTAAATCCCATAGCAATCCATAGCATATTAAGCTGGTTATATATCCCACATTATACAACATTATATATCTCCATGATATCCTCATGATATCCCCATTGAAGCCCATCAAATCCATTTAAATCCCACTATATATTCAAATTTGTATATATATATATATATATTCCCAAGAAATCCCATTCAATTCCTATTCAAATGCTATTAATTCCCATTGCATTCTCAACCAATTCCATGAAATCCCTGGCAAATCCCTGGCACATTCCCATTCGGCTCCACCTGGCGCTCTCCCGCTTCGCTTCAGCACTTCACTTGGCTGGCGAGCTTGGGACCTGTCCGACCACTGACATTGAAGGAGACCTTGCAGGCGGGGCTGGTGGAACTTGGGTGTGTTGGTGTCTTTAATGGGATTACTGTGGATCGGCCAGCGAAATCCGAATCACCAGTTGATAGATGGTAAACATCCCAAATTATTGATAGGGTTTCAACATGTTTCAACCATCCTTTTGGTGGTTTTCCGGATTTCGCTGGCCCATCCACAGTATCAAAGGGGATTTGTAGAGGATTCAACCATCAACAATGGGGATTATGATGGCGAAATGGGGATGGAACCATCAACAAATATTTCATGGGATATTCTTGGGTTAAAAATGGGGGTATCAAATGGGATCTAATGGTGACTTTAAAGGGAGTATCAAACAGGGCAATCGGAAATCCCCAAATTAAATTGATATGTCTAGTTAATAGTTTGTTTATAACCTGGTCGGTTGATGATTATAGTGATTCAATGGCAATGAAAATCAATGATTTACAGTGGTTTCAATACATTTTACAGTAACTATAACCTTTTATAGGATGGTTTTTCTCTTGCAAGGATAACACATGATTGCAAATTAAAGTAGGAGCCCACATGTTTTTGGCCGTCACAGTTTTTTTTCATGTTCCCTGTGCAGCTGTCTTGCATGGTTGGAATCACTGACGTTCATCTATACAGTACTTAAGGCTCAGAGGTGTCAGGGGTGGCATCTTTGTTACACAAGGTGTCTGACAGCAGCATCACCCGAGTGCCACAAGCAAGATCGTCCACAACGATCTGTGCAGCTAAGATCGCCCCTACAGCGGGTGCCAGAATTATAGAACGGAGCCAGGAGTACAAAAGTACGGTAAAATACCGTACCTTTGTACTCCTCCGGGTTCCGATTCCGCGCGGAGTCGGGAAATTTAATTATAGAACGGGGCCTGGGAAACATTAATTATAGAACGAAAGTGGGAAATGTGAGAAAAAAGGGGGAAAACAGAATTAATTATAGAAAAGCAGCGCTCCGACAGGAATTATAGAACGAACATGGGAAATGTGAGAAAAATGGGGGGAAAACAGAATTATAGAACAGCAGCGCTCCGACAAGAATTATAGAACGGGGCCCGGGAAACATTAATTATAGAACGGGGCCCCGGAAACATTAATTATAGAACGAAAATGGGAAATGTGAGAAAAATGGGGGAAAACATAATTATAGAACAGCAGCGCTCCGACAAGAATTATAGAACGACGAAAAAAGTTAGGAGTAAATTCAGATACGTTTTTTTTCACACCTTCCGAGGAAAACAGAATTATAGAACAACAGGGTACGGTAAATAACCGTACCTTCGTACTCCTCAACTTCCGTTCTGTAATTCCGGCACTGACAGTAGTTCAACCTGCAAGAAACCCTGGAGTCATGACCGGGATGATGAATAGATGGGTCACAAGTAGATTCCACACAAGCTTGTTTTTGCGGATACGTTGTTGGTCAAGATTTTGATATGTACCTATTAGTAATTCGTACATGTTATATTATCACTATCATATCACATTTATTCTTACTTTATCTATCTATTTGCTCACCGCCCTCCCAGGAACCTATAAATTTTGTCACAGTGTTTCCTTCAAGCATACTGCAGCTCACGATATATATATATATAATATCATTTTAATATATATATAATATCATTTTAATATATATATAATATCATTTTAATATATATATATATAATATCATGATAAATTATATATAATATCATTTTAATATATATATATATATATAATATCATGATAAATTATATATAATATCATTTTAATATTTATATGTATATATAATATCATTATAATATATATATATATATACATATATATAGGTATATATAAATATATATATATATAAATACATAGAAACATAGACTTCATTTGGTGATGGTGATGCTGGGAAGTACTGTGATCTGTTCAGCCATTGCAATGATGAAGCATCCCCGAAATCAAGCGAGGCCATTGCAGGTGGAAATTGGCGAGGCCATCAGCCATTTCAACAAGACCTTGGCGCGGCGACATCTCAAAACGCCACCATCGTGGTCACACGAGCAGTGTGGAGTGCAGCCACAGACGTTGAAGTGGAGCGCCAAGCAGCTGCAGCAGTCCTTCAGATCCATGGCATGGCACGAGACTTGGTGCGGGAAATTCCCGCGGGTCAACTGAGGGACGGAATATGGGAAGGTAACATCCATGTGCCAGGTTTGATGTTGTTTTGTCGGACGCTTGCGCAACGGTTTGCGCCCCCTTGAGAGTGAAATCCAAACAAGGACCATGTCTGAGATGATGAACTTCCAACGTTTGCCCAGTGAAGTATCCATTCAAGCCTGACGAGATTTGAAGAATATATTTCATATAATATAATATAATATAATACAATACAATACAATACATTACAATATAATATAATATAATATAATATAATATAATATTATATAATATACTCTCTATATATATATATACACCACCTATACCACTTCCAAGAATTACATTGCAGAACCTGTATGGTTTCTCCACTTGGACATACTATACATATACTCTCAACTACTAGAGGGTCTAACATGGTCTGCTTAGGGTCCATTTTCCAAAAGGTCTGACATGCCTTGAATTCAGTTTAGACCCTCTCCAGATACCATGTCAGACCCTTGGAAGCAGAGAATGAAATTCACTCTAGACCTTTTGGAGTAAGTAATACAGAACTTCATGTTAGACCCTGTGAAGGGATGTAAAGGATGAAAAATCATTCGGAACATGTGGCAACCGAGAACTCAAACTGGTACCAACATGTCTCAACATGTCTCAACCACATGACTGCTGTCTTAAGAGAAAAGACATCGCTGGTGAAAATTGTTGCATCTTCCATTTTGCCATCTTGCCATCTGAGAGTTGGACCACTAGAATCTGAAGGCTTCCCATCACCTGAAGCTGGGGCGTGCATTACATGTGAGGGTCTGACATGGTGTTTCCTGAGCCATCAAGGTTGAAACCATGCCTGACATCTTGGGTAACACCATTTCAGACCCTTCAACTCCATGAAAAATCATTCAGAACATGTGGCCGCCGAGAACTCAAACTGGTACCAACATGTCTCAACATGTCTCAACCACATGACTGCTGCCTTAAGAGAAAAGACATCGCTGGTGAAAATCGTTGCAACTTTCGTTTTGCCACCTTGCCATCTGGGAGTTGGACCACTAGAATCTGAAGGCTTCCCATCACCTGAAGTTGGGGCGTGCATTACATGTGAGGGTCTGACATGGTGTTTGCTGAGCCATCAAGGTTGAAACCATGCCTGACATCTTGGGTAACACCATTTCAGACCCTTCAACTCCATGAAGCATCAATCAGAACATGTGGCCACCGAGAACTCAAACTGGTATCAACATGTCTCAACCACATGACTGCTGTCTTAAGAGAAAAGACATCACTGGTGAAAGTTATGCCACCTTGCCATCTGGGAGTTGGACCACTAGAATCTGAAGGCTTCCCATCACCTGAAGCAAGGGCGTGCATTACATGTGTGGGTCTGACATGGTGTTGCCTGAGCCATTAATGTTGAAACCATGCCTGATATCTTGGGTAACACCATTTCAGACCCTTCAACTCCATGAAAAATCATTCAGAACATGTGGCCACCGAGAACTCAAACTGGTATCAACATGTCTCAACATGTCTCAACCACATGACTGCTGTCTTAAGAGAAAAAGACATCACTGGTGAAAGTTGTGCCATCCTGCCATCTGAGAGTTGGACCACTAGAATCTGAAGGCTTCCCATCAACCCTGCTGTGCTGGACTGCTGGGTTTCCAGGATGTATCAGGATGTCACACGGGGGAAGGGTCTACAATGAAGTTACCTTGTGCATGCTGTTCGCTCACAGTAGGTGTTCCAGGTCCCTATGGAAGGGTCTGAGATGTTTGCAGGTAAGTTGTGGGAACCCATAGGGTTTTTCATTCCAGACCCCATGTCAGACCCCACCAGGAGGGTCTACAATGAAGATTGATATGGTCCCTAGCTAGTAGTTGCCAGGATCTATACATCCCTACGAGTGAATATATATATATATATATATATATAGATAGTACAATAGAGACGCCAGAGGCATTTCAGTCGATAGCCTTGGCAGGATATGGCCATGACCATTGCCTCGGTCGATGCACAGCTCTTGAGCGCTCATCCACCATCGCAGCTGGAGGTCACCGTTTTTTTTTCTGGCGGAGGTGGGACGATTTTGGTAAAGAGGGACGATTTTTGGGTTGGAAACTCAACGCAACAAAAGTTATAATGGTTTATAATGGTTACTATATTAATTATGGTTATAATGGTTTACAATGGTTATAATGGTTTATTATAGTAACCATTACCCTCTGGTAAATAAACATAGACTAATGGTAAGGGTATGTTTGGGTTATATCCCATCATATTAATCCCATCATTAGCCATGACTATACCATTAATAGCTACTATAGTATCCATAGCTATAATGGTTTATACCCTCTGGTAAATTAACAGTTCGACCCTGGCAGTCATCGGGGTTGGAAGACTAGTTTCCATTAAACATTGGTGATTTTCAGGGTCTATGTTAAATTACCAGAGGGTAAACAGCAAGAGTTTGGGAAGTTGGCTGCAAGAATGGAATTTCGTCAGCTAACTGGGATTTCGATAACACCTGCGAGGAAACATAAATTAAACATTTTTTTTGGGATGGTCACATGAAAGTTAGGACAAACATGTGGAGTGAACCAGCTAAAATTGAGGATTACCATCTGGTTATTTAACATAGCCGTGGAAGATCCACCATTTTTCATAGTTAAACATATCTATAAATGGGCCATTTCCCATGGCTATGTTAAAAAACCAGAGGTTATATTAAATACGAAATTAATGTGATTTAGTCAACAAACAATTGGACGGGGTTCGCCGCAAATCTGTGATATTTACTCAACATAATCAACGAACATGTTGATTCACTGCAAGAAACCAAGGTCTAGGGATTTCTGTCTACCAAAATTAGGGTGTTGTATAGTATATTTGGGCACTCTCCAATCTCAATAGCCCCAATCTTCTTGATCAGTTTTACTATATGTATCTATATGTATATATATACTGTGTATATATACACACACATACTGATGTCGATACATTGTGTCTGTATGTCATTGTTTATCGTACATTCATACTGATGCTGATGATTGCTGATGTCGAGCTGCCCAATGGGTGACTCCAGGCCAATGCTCAGCTGCAGCAAGCATCCAATCGAGCCGCAGAGGCGGCACTTTCTCACGAAACCATCCGAGTTCATCCTGAAAAAAAACCTGTAGGTTTAGTGGGAAGTGTGTGTTAAAGAAAATATCATGAGAACTGAATGGGTTTTGGTGGGAATAGTTAGAATGGAAATTGAATGGTATTTAATGTATAGTTTAGCCATCAATCAAGAAATCGGGATTTAATTTACTTGAATTTAATGGGAATTTACCATTTGTTCATCTAAGAATTCGCCATAGAACATGACCATGTTTAGTAGATAAATCATCGATAATAATAGGTCACAGCTCCCATAGCGAATTGTTAAATTACCAGAGGGTGATATGTTTTGACATGGTTAGCCATGAGAACTTGAGGAGATCTCCATACAATATGGTTCATTAACCACTTGATAGTTCGGAAAGACGTAGGTACAGAGCCTCTGGTGCCGTATTTAGGGTAGGTATTCCCAAACCCATATGCTCAATGCGTGGTAGATGTACTAATTACCATATCTACCATACAAGGTGGTGCCCCCCCCCGAAGTTATAAATGGGTTATAATCCCATGAACTAGTTGGGAACGGCGCTCCCAACTAGTTCGATATATCACCTATAAACTATAGTTATTGGATTTATAAACCAACTTAGCTAACGAACTGGGGCACCACCCTGTACATTTGGATGCAAAACAGTTCGCGCAGGGAAAAAAAACGTGATGCCCGGAAATCCACTAGTTGATTCGTAATGTCTTTTAATTATAGATACCCGGACCCGAAATGACCCTTATTTTGGAAGGTTTTGAACAAGAAAAAGGAAGGTGATCCAAAATGGAGGTCATTTAAGTTCCAGGTAGGTATGTATCAACTGTATATATATAATATACATACATATATATGATATATATATATATATAGTATACATACATATATAATCATATATATATATATATAATATACATATATATTTAATATACATACATACATATTTATATATATGTATAATATACATAAATATAATATACATACATATTTTTAATATACACATACATACTTTGTATATATACATACATATATAAATTATACATACATATTTTTAATATACATATATATATATATATATTTAATATATATACATATATATATAATATATATACACATATATAATATACATACATATATATTTTACATACATGTATAATATACATACGTATATTTCATATACATACATATAATATACATATATTACATACATATATATATATAATATACATACATATATTTAATATACATACATATTTACATATATATATATTACATACATATATATATATTATACATATATATATAATATGCATATATATATAATATACATATATATATACATAATATACATACATAACTAACATACATACATACATACATACATCGCCAAATCATCATAAAGTGATATAAATTGGTTTCAAAAACCATAAAAACCATCCCATAGTTTGGTCGTTTTTTGGCATCGGGTTGCCCACATTTGTTTATAGGTTTATAGCCAATTGTCCAGCAAACAGGCAATTGTCCAGCAAACCACGTTCGATGACACCGGAGGCCCTCATCGTCTTTTGCCCTCACTGTTCTGTCTGGGTCACCCAGGCCCAGGCACAGGCAATTGTGGCCGGCTGCCCTGCCTGCTTGGTCTTGGTCGCACAGGCAATGGTCGCCTTCTGCGCTCACTGCAACCGCTGGGTCTCGCAGGCCCAAGCCGATGCCTTGCGAGGCGTTTGCACCTGCGGCAGACCTTACGAAGTCCCGGTTTGGGGCTCGGTTGTGCACGCGAAAACCGACTTGAAAACATATACGCAGCAGTGATTGAGCAGAAAAGTTTGCTCGAAAAAATGTTTAGCATATATTTGTTTATAGGTTTATAGCCGGAAAAACCATCGACAAACAGGCAATGGTCGCCTTCTGCGGTCACTGCAACCGCTGGGTCTCGACATACATACATACATACATACATACATAGATACATACATAGATACATTCATACACACATACATACATACATACATACATACACTACATACATACATACATTCATACATACATACATACATAAATACATACATACACACATTACATACATACATACATACATACATACATACATACATACATACATACATACATACATACATACATACATACATACATACATACATACATACATACATACATACATACATACATACATACATACATACATACATACATACATACACAGACATACATACATACATACATACATACATACATACATACATACATACATACATACATACATACATACATACATACATACATACATACATACATACATACATACATACATACATACATACAGTACAATACATACATACAATACAATACATACATACAATACAATACATACATACAATACAATACATACATACAATACAATACATACATACAATACAATACATACATACAATACAATACATACATACAATACAATACATACATACAATACAATACATACATACAATACAATACATACATACCATACAATACATACATACCATACAATACATACATACCATACAATACATACATACCATACAATACATACATACCATACATACCATACATACCATACATACCATACATACCATACATACCATACATACCATACATACCATACATACCATACATACATACATACCATACATACATACATACATACATACATACATACATACATACATACATTACATACATACATACATTACATACATACATACATACATTACATACATACATACATTACATACATACATACATACATACATACATACATATATGTGTGTGTGCGCTTAAATTATATATATGATTATATATTATGTATATTAGGGATTATTGGTGAGTTATCACTTCAAATCTTCACTTGTGAAGGGTTTATCATGGTTTATCAGCGTACCTTGTGTTCATTTGTTCCATCCTCCAACTTTCTTAGCCATTGCGAGCCTATAATGCAGCTAAAAGACCAAGGAAACTCCTCCCAAAGCTCACCAACACAGCCAAACCAGGTGCCAATGCGCGAGAACGACGCGGAAAGGGTGCCATTGGGGCTGTGAAGGAACTGTTGACGTGACAAGGCTGCCCTTGGCTGATATCTATATGTTGTCCATATCTGTATAATATTCTTCAGGGATGTTCATTCAGGGTTGGTGGCAAAACTTGTTGATAGTTTTGAGACACCCTGCTTTGTTTCTCACTTGATAAGCCTTGAAACTTGGAACTGCAGCGAAGATGTTGCGAAAAAAATGTCGATATGGCGCTTGTAAGAAAAATGATGAGAAGTGCATCTCAGTGCAGGGCGAAAGATTCTTCAAACTAAGCTGTCCCTTGGAATCTTGACCGTGCAATGCTTACTCAGCTTACTCCTTCGCACAAGGCCAGTGCCCCTCGCAACCTTCCAACATCTTGGATTATCAGAGCATATCAGAACTATCTCATCCAGAGTCCGAAGTATGTAAACTGCTGCCTCCAATGCATCAAAATCATCCGTGCAAGTCTTCCCTGATGGTGTAAGTCCAAACCCTTGGCAAATCATAAAATAGGAAAACCTCAGCATGTAACATGTTTTCCTTCTCAGCGGGGGGGCAACGCACGAACAAAAAAACGAAACAAAATTAGCATCCATTGAACGTCAACATTCAGCAACCACAAAATAGTAAATTACTAAACAACTGAGTTATACCCATGCATGTTGGTGTTAAGAAATAATTAAAAGAGTAAGTGCACACAACATTATCCACAGGTGCCTACACACCACTGCAAATAAATGTACAGTATATCTTTTGTATATATATATATGTGATATATCATATAATAATCATACATGGTATATAATTATATAATCAAAACATAAGTATTAAAAAAAATGTATATGATATGAAATATGATATCATGGAATTATGTTATATTATGACTATATATATATACACATATGTTGACATCCACCACCAACACCAACAGTTCACCTGGCCATTTTCCCCGGATTCCCCGCCTTTCAGGTGGCCGACTCCGTGTGGCGATGCCCAGGGTGGTCTCACTCCACCTGAGGAGACACCACGAAACGTCAAGGTCAGTGGGTCAATGGGTTGGTATCAAGCTGAAAAACATAGGAAACCCATGGAAACCCATGGAAAGCATGTTTTTCATAGGAAACCATAAGAAACTATGTAGGAAACCATTCATATGATGCTTTTCCACGTGATATCCAATCTCCAGATCCCCAACGCTCCAAATGTTGCTTTGAACATGTTTTTCTTGCGAGGAAACCATCAAGCCCCTGGAGGAATCCATGCAGTTGCAAGCCCGGAGTTTCCCTTAAACCAACCCATTGGGATAAGAGAACATCTGCAACAAACCATGAATGTTGTATTCCCCCAATACCACCAAACATGGGCTTAGCCTTATGAATATGTAATTGGCCAAGAACCAATAATTGTTTTGAATGTTTTTTGTTTGTTTATCTTACCCTCCGACAGTTTAACATAGCTATGGAAGCCATGGTCCATCTATAGAAAACTGCAGCCAATTGCCAGAGGATAGTTATGGATAGTTATATATGTGTCTATCTCGACTGGGGTCATTCATTGTGATAGAAATCCTGGTTGTCTCAAAGAAGGCCGTCGACATATTCCATGCTTTGAGCGTGCTCGGTAGGAAGTTTGAGGTCCTATGGGTGATGTGTCCAATTTGGTCATGGCTCATTTTTGCTGACAACCTTGCCATAAAACCAACCCTTTAGATCCCTTTGGAATTAGAGGAGTAAAACATAGCACCACTAGTTTGATTCGGCAATGATGAGGTCAAACTTGAATTAAAAGCAAACAACATCTGAAAACCATTGTAATTCATTCAAGAACAATACAGCTCATTCACATACAATGCACCATCGTATGTACATTGAGTCTGCTTCGCCCCCGCCCCCGAGACGGCCACGTTGAAGGAC
This sequence comes from Cladocopium goreaui, assembly GCA_947184155.2. NCBI lineage: Eukaryota > Dinophyceae > Suessiales > Symbiodiniaceae > Cladocopium > Cladocopium goreaui. Next base: position 24,664 of record CAMXCT020000914.1, on the reverse strand, counting down.
CCCGTTCATTGTGAGCGCGGTGCTTCACATAGTACCTGGACCCCCCAGTGGCGGCCCAGGATCGCCTCAACATGACATGGGGAGGTACCATGATGTACCATGTAGAAATAGATGAACATCACTGCAAGGATGATAAGCAAAGTAACAGAAATCAAACAATGAAGCCAGCATCTGGATGATGTATAAGGTATAGATGTATATATATATATATATGAATTTGATTGCCAAATGATATATATATATATACATATATATATATTATAATCTGACATAATCTGACACTCCTGCAGGCGCCACAAAAGAAATCACGCTGTTGATTTCTTCGGGGTTGAAAATTAGTAGCGGCTAGCTCAAAAAAAATCCGAGTGTTGGTTATGTAAACACCCAAACTCGCTTCCATTCCCGCAAGAGATGTTGTAAAATTACAAGAATACCTTGTATTCATATATTTTACTGGAATTAATGCTTTGAAGATAATGTTCCCATTTCCTCAACCAACCCAACGAACGTATCGCCTGCAGGACTCGTGTTGCGGGCTGCTTGTTTTCCGCGTATAGTCGTGGAAAATCATAGGTTCACAGTCTCTTCCATGTGACTGGCAGCATGGGAACGCAGTTCAAGCTTTGCTGAAGCCACGTTTTTTTGGTGCATTCCCGTCCGCCCTGGAAGAAAACAAATCCAATCACCAGGAGATCTGACGCTGATCCAAAGCACTGCCTGCTGTAGCAAATGATAGCAACTGAAGCTCTAGGGATCTAGATTGACTCTTTTTTGAGCTCCAGAGTTTCATGTCGAAGGTTTCATTGAAGGATTTTGCGAAACTTGGATCCAGTGAATTTCGTGAAACCGAGTCTCTGCAGTATCAACTCTAAAGTCCTCTTTCAAACATGACTGCCAATGGGAGAGCCGTAAGTTCAAGAGAACAATAAGCATCCAAGTTGCATCTGCGTCCTACTGACCATGATCCAGCTCGAGGGATTCTCGGATTATCCCAGTGAAGATCAGTCCACTGGTGGACATCTGCGGGAGCCTTGGCCCTAAATTTTGACTCATACTTAATGAACCTTAATGATCTGAATCATTTTTGATACTAGCCAAGGCTTTCTCAATATCTCGATGGTGTTCTTCTGAATAAATAAAGCTTCGGAGATTTCTGCAAAGCATGGCGCTGCATTATAGTCGGTGCTTATGAATAAAACTTCTCTTGATTGTCACTTTGACTTCCACATGCAGATCTAGATCCCACTGGAAACCAAATTGTCAACCTATTTTGAAAGGCATTCTCGCTGCTTATGCATGTAGAATCAAGAGGCTCGCGGAAAAAAAGGATTAGGTCACAGAAATCATGGTTCCTCCAGTAGGCACCATTGTCTATGGTGACTTGATTCTACACCTTCCCTGGAAAATGACGTCCAACTGATGACTGTTATACGCTATAGCAACTTACAACCAGTTCATGCTCATATCAGCTTGGCTTATATTGCTTCTCCTCACAATGGTAATAATAATGCCCTTGCACATCCACATATTTGCATATATTTGCGATGGTCATACAAATTTCCATCATATTAATCATGCGAATCACATCCCCACATAGAAACCCCGTGCGGTTCACACCTCCAGCTGTGGACGAATTCCTTGCAACTGCCCCCTGTGACACTGGGACTTACCCTTCATCCCTTCGGCGTCAAAATGTGTCAAACATGGCAAGCGGAATACATGTTTACATCTTTTTTTAATGATATCCTCTGTTTATCCTTACGCCATTTTTGATTACCAAAGGGTATAGCAGGTCATGTGACGGGCAAACCGAAAGGACTTTACGATGAAACATGCAAGGTGGCCTCCAATCGATGAGTTTCTGTGCCAAAAACCCTTGCTAGGTCATCACGATTTCCAGCTTATGGGTGTTCAGTCTGTTCGAATTTCTGGCTTTATCTACTTTCTCTTCACCCATTGCTGCGCAACAGGAAGAAAGAAAGAAACATCATCTTTCTGAAACTTCATGCTCCACAGGTTCCCAAAGTGTCACAGGAGGGCCCAGCTTGATCCTCTTGGAGGGGCGCAAGCAACACTGCGCAGCAACGGTGTTAGGGCCTGCTTCACAGGTGACAAATGTATTTCTGGAGCCCTTAAACCCGTGTTCTTTTCATCAGCCTGAATTATCAAAGAAGTTACCAGCCTGAACTGAAATCACAATGTGGTGACCTGAAGCATGGAACTCCAAAGCAAAAAATGTGAAATATCTCCAACACTCAAATACTATCTTGGAGGACCTCATCTCCGGGTTAATTTCGAACGATGGTCTGCTGATATTATGAGGGGACCCGTGTCAGACTACAAAATTACCTGGAACAACCGTATTTACTCAAAACAACTACGTCAATGTTAGGGTTGGGTAGCCAGGAACTGGTATTGAAAGCACTCGGCAAAAAAAAACATCCCGAGCAAACATTTGCCTGCTTCCTGGGCCCCAATGAATTCTGTATATACAACTTTTTCCAACTAGAAAGGCACGCAGCAGTGGGGCTGTTGCCATCGTTCACACTAAATGAAATTCCGAACAACAAGGCAATCCTGCCACGAAGCCAATACAAACTGACTCTATCTTGATTTTGACCACCTGTTTCTGGTCCTACTGCCCAAAGCGGTCTGCAAGCTCTTTCAAATCGGGCATCAGCAACGACAAAACCCATTTGTACAGCAGCACCACCGCGTGCTTCTTTCCGTCCTTGGGAAACAAAATGATAAGGGGTGGCCAACAAGGATATCGACTTATTCGACTTTGTATTGCAAGTGGAATGGCTGGCATTGAGGATGAAAACACACAAGGCAGAATCCATGTATAATGTACACTTTGAAACTGATAATATACTCGCCTGGTGACTTGTGCAATGCAAGTGTTGAGAAGTTTCTCACAACGATGCTGAAAACAACTTTACATTGATGACACCAAGGAAAAAAAGAAAAATGAGGTACAGTATATAACTCTGCCATTCTGTGATATGTTTCAATCCTATCACTGTGGGTGCGGCAGTGTGTCCCCCAAAATTGGGGACCATCGTCAAACAAGCTCTTGATCGTTTCGCTTTTGGATGCTTTTGGAAACAGTTCCCGGATTTTGCGGACCCATGTCAAGCCTCAGGCTTTGCCCGGATTGGAACCAACCAATATCAACCATTTTCTAGGCCCAGGACATCTTTCCGACCAGCTCCAGTTCCATGGTTCCTTTAGACAATGCTAACCCCAGATTCAGAAGCCTTATATAGTTGGTTTCGCAGTGTATTAGGGGATGAACCCGTCAATCCCCCCAAATGTTATCCTTCTCCCTCCAGCTGTGGGTTCTATGGGTCATAAGCCTGCCCCCCAGGGGGCACCTTTCAGGACGACCACCGAGTCACGGCAGTTCCGAACCTTGGTTCATTTTCCACGGCTATGTCGAATTGGTTTTATGGGGCAAAGCCGCTTGAGCGGGGGTTGTTGGGATCCAACGAAATATTCCGGCAACCAAGAAAACTCCCTCCCCAGCAGTGGCAGCAGTGCAGCAGCAAACAAGAAACACTTCTTCCTATAGTGAATTGATACGAAGAACCACAATTGTAACAATAGAATCATATAAACATCATACACACATAGATGAGCAATCTCGAAAACCCTCGGTTCACGGAAAGGACATCCACAAATTTGGGAAGGTCCCATTGCTTACCACACGTTTGCACACTAATGATATATGGTAAACTTGGGGGGTATCGCTTGCAGGAAACTGCTACATTTATGTATATATGTAGATAATTCACAAACATCACCGTCCAATTTGGGTATCGCTAATGTGGACAATAGAGAAATACAATGACATAACCTTGAAAAGGGGTATCGCTAATTTGGGAAGGTCCCATCGCTTGCCGTGTGTTTTTAACAATTTCCATCAATTTCCACAAGCCAATGTCCGCCCAATACATATTTAGTATTGCCGGGGTTTTTGTGGTGGCTCAAATAATGACAATGCCTATAATACCGGTATAATATGGCATAATTTAATCACTGAAAATGACAATCATCATAGAAACAGCATCGCCGGAGACCCTGGTTGAGTATTGGATATGTTCATTTTGAGGTAACATATGATGGAAAACTCTCCAGCGCCATAAGCAGAGTCCCCCATACATGCGTGTCTACTTGCCCCAATCAATACCATGTGAACATTCCTTCATTCTATATAGCCCGAAATAGAGCACAAACCAATGGTTTATCAGTCCGTTTCCAAAAATTTGACCCAGCAAAGAAGTACCTTCCTGAAAACTCACATTTTGAACTCCAAAAGTTGGTGTCTGGAAGATAATTCTTCGGCTTCAAATTTCTAGTGGTCAGAGGTGTTCAGGTCTCCCCCTCCACCTTTGCAGTTTGATATGCACCATTTTTCATCATTTTGCACATGCCTGTTGTTTGAGAAAGTCACCATGCAGGGACCTTCAAAGACAGGCGAGATGCAAGGACTCGCAAGAACTCAGCACCCGCTCGTAGGACAGGGGCCTCGCCGGTTCATCCAATTCCTTGAGATCAGCGTCCACCTGTTGGAGAACTGTGGCACCAATGGGGTTGCAGTGATATTTTTCTAGAGGATTAAACCAAGCAGCATGAATAGCCATTAATTAATAAATCAGAAAAAACATGAATGAATATCCATTGGTAACATTAGTATCCAATAATGTCCACTAATATCCATTAATATCCACTCATATCAATTACATAACACCCTTTATCAATAACAGAGAGTAATCCCCAATTATTGGGAAGTTACCCTGGGGGGTTGGTTGAATCGCCATGATTTCTGGCTAGAAAATAAAGTGTTGTAAATCCTGTATATTAACCCGTTATCTATTCTATCTAATCTATCTACTCTATCAAACCTGTCTATTCTGTAAATTCATTCTATCTCTTCTATCTCTTCTATCTCTTCTATCTATTTCTCTATCTATCTGTCTGGTCTGGTCTGGTCTAGTCTGGTCTCGTCTTGTCTTGTCTATCTATATAATCTATCTAATCTATCTACCTTTCTATCTTTCTATCTACCTATCTAGCTATCTGTCTGTCTATCTTTCTATGGTCTGGTCTGGTCTAGTCTATCTAATCTATCTAATATATTGAATCTATAACTAATCTAGCTAATATATCTAATCTGTAATTAATCTATCTACTCTATCTCATAATCTATCTACACTATCTAATCATATCTATCTAATCTATCCAGTCTAGCCAATCGATCTAATCTATCCAATCTATCCAATCTATCCAGTCTAATCTATCCAATATATCTATCATTCACGGTTCATTTCAATCTTCTCGCTGAGGTTTGATAGATTTCAATGAAAGCTGCCATCTGGGGTAACAAAGGACTCAATGGACATGTCGACTCCGCCATCCACACAGTGTGTTACCCTTCAGGCAAAGGAGCGAGAAAAAAAACAAATCAAGGTACTTGACATCATCTGAATTACACAGCATGTGCCAACCCTAACGATCAAACCCATCAAACTAATCCCTACGCCGCAACCAGTTGCCCTGACCCTCCCGCCTTCTCAATGCTAAAGAAGCGTCTGGCTGCATAGCTTCCCCACAACGGCCGGGTGACCATCTCCTAGTACGACGACCACTGGCTACGCAGCATAGCTAAACCTTCGTTATACTGTACATGATGTGTTATGTAATGCACGAAAATAATCATAGGAATACACAGGATACTATGTTGAATGTTTATAGCACATGATGTGAGATGTCTGCATTGGCTGCATAAAGTCATATAATATGTGTATATATATATATTCCTCCATTTAGCATTGGATGAAACATCGCTCTTTAGTCCATATTCTTTTTCTATACAAGATGATAAAAGAGCTTGCCTGAGGTCAAGTTGCACTTCTAGCATTTGTGTTATCCAGTTATCCAATTCTTTGAATTGGGAACGGGTCACAGGTTTGATCGAGGAACAAACATACCTACCACATACTGACGATCTGACGTATATATACGGGATAATATATATGTATATGTATACATTACATCGCATATGTATATACATGTATATACTCACATACATATTATGTAATTTCAAAGGTCGGAAGATATGAGAAGCAAAACTGACTTTAGGACCCAGAGACTGAGTGGTTGGTCACTCTGTTCCTATTCACCTTAAGACTTGCATGGCCATTAGTGGTCGAGCGATCCATCACCCAACCTGAGCAGGGATGGAAACAACAGAAACAACGGGCGTGAATTAGACAAAAATACTACTTTGAGCATGGTTAGTCTTTCATCAAAACCTTCAAATCTAGCGGCATATCGTCTATAATATATATATATATATATGTGTGTGGAACATCTGAAAAGATGTAAAACTTCTAACTCACGTACTGTTTGTTTTGGATGGTTTCTTTTCCTTCTATTTTCGGGCAAGTAAGTTGCTGTTACTTCAAGTTACTTCATTTATTAGATGCAGGGGGCCCGTGGGCACATGGATGGCACGGGCCAACGAAGACCCATCCATGATGTCGTGCAAACGTACCTGCAAATTTTCCAATTTTCCATTTTCCGAAATGGCGACCGGCCAAGCCAAGAACCGGCATGTCGTTTTTCAAACCAAACTACTGTACGGTTTTCACAATCTGACTGAGCTGCATCAGAACCAGTAAATCCTTCGAGCAAGGACGTAGAAAGATTGCCTTCGCACTGCTTCTCACTTCTAATCATTCAACCATTCCTGTCAGGTTTACTGAGGTGTTTTTGCACGTACGATGCATTCCACATCAATAATTCGATAAGCTATTTCTGAGCAAGTGTGTCCTTCATACCGATTTTCGTCAAGATGGTATGAACCCTTCGGGGAAAGCCTTTCCAGGCTAACTTTTGACGGTAAAACGAGGTCTGAATTTACACTTTTGAATTAGTAATTCGTCTAGTAAACTGAACTGCCAGCCATTTTTCATGGTCTCACACGTCGGTCGAGTGAGTGTTGAACAGCTGCCCGCTGTTACGGGGACTGATGAATTTCCAGAGTGAATGCATCTCCAAGAGTAGCTTGCTGAAAGCCGCGACAACATTCGTTTTTTCAATGATGCCCTAGAGAGTACGGAGCTCGACATTTTCAAAATGACATGTGACCATGTGAAGGCTTCAGGACATTCAGGTGTGGTGATTCTTTCTATGGTCGTTGGTGAGGTTTAGTTGTGCACTTAATTCACCTGAATACTGACAGCCGTCGATGGGGTTGAATTGAATACCGAGGGCCTTTGAGCCTTATCACGAAAAATGCACGTAATGTGGATGCATCTTTTTTCATCAACTAGTTCCCCATTGGTCCCCTATCTCATGCGCGCCTTCCTCTCTAGGTCAGGTTCGGGTCCTTCGTGTTCCTAGGTAGGCTTTGGCTCTCGCCTTGTAGGTTGTGTCAGGCGCTTCTGTCCGCCCCCCCTCCTCTGGTTGGTTTTTGGCCCGTCGTCCGTCCGCTTTTTCTTTTTCCTTGCCCTTTCAGGGTTTGCCCGTTTCGGGCCAGGTGTGTTGGTGTTGGTGTTCTCTCTTTTTCCTTTTCCTTTTTGCGTTCCCCCTCTTGTGTTCCGGTTAAGTAATTGTCATCTCATTTTCATCGTCATCTCATTTTCATCTTTCCTTCATCTTCACCTTCATCTCATTCGTCGGGGCCTTAAACAGCCTCGCGGCAGCGAGGCGTGTGTGTGGAACATCTGAAAAGATGTAAAACTTCTAACTCACGTACTGTTTGTTTTGGATGGTTTCTTTTCCTTCTATTTTCGGGCAAGTAAGTTGCTGTTACTTCAAGTTACTTCATTTATTAGATGCAGGGGGCCCGTGGGCACATGGATGGCACGGGCCAACGAAGACCCATCCATGATGTCGTGCAAACGTACCTGCAAATTTTCCAATTTTCCATTTTCCGAAATGGTGACCGGCCAAGCCAAGAACCGGCATGTCGTTTTTCAAACCAAACTACTGTACGGTTTTCACAATCTGACTGAGCTGCATCAGAACCAGTAAATCCTTCGAGCAAGGACGTAGAAAGATTGCCTTCGCACTGCTTCTCACTTCTAATCATTCAACCATTCCTGTCAGGTTTACTGAGGTGTTTTTGCACGTACGATGCATTCCACATCAATAATTCGATAAGCTATTTCTGAGCAAGTGTGTGTATGCATATATCCATATAAATTATATACATATGTATATATATATATTATACATACTTGCAGAGATATTCCCTTATCACAATGCTTTCGGAAACTAAACAAATAAACATTCAACATCGTCCCCAGTCAAAACTGCTGAGAATCAAAATACACATGAATCATTCACCTACCTTTCACAAGTCAGCCCAGCACGGTATCTCAAAGTGTGGGCTCGGCTCCTCCTTGCGAGCAGTATAATTCAACACACGCTGAAGCATGGAACCTGACTGGTCAACAACCACCAACCAGGCGGGAGTTGGGCCAATGAGGGATTTGACAAGCTGCTGTAGCTACTGCTGCAACCCAACTCAGTCCGCAATGCTTAATACGCAAATTTCCTCCACACTCATATCTCGAGCCTCTCGGCTTTTCAGCTTTCAGGCCAAAATAGTAGTTATACCATCCGCTAGATTCACTAGATTGTTTGATCCTGTTGGTTCTGTATGGTTCACTCATGTCATGTCCGTTGTCATTTGCTTGTTCGTCCTTGTTCTTAGTAGCTAAGCCAGCTAAGCCTTCTTGAGTCCAGGAGCTGTCTTTCAACATCTCCTGAATCCCGGCCCACTCTGGGGGGGTCAGGGCATTGATGGAAGGCAAACCAGAGGATGGAAGCAACAGCATGTACCTTGGACGCCAAATCTGCAACAAGACTGCTGGAACAGATTTGATGATGTATCCTGAGTCGCATTTTTTCTACATTTGGTTGGGTCTATATAGCTACGCTATAAACCCCAAAATGTTTTTTTCTGGGGGGAGTTGCTACCCACCATTTATTTGCGTCCTGAAGATGGTGGAGCTAGTGGAGATAAGGCTAGATCCCAAACCGCCCACTTTTGGAAGTGCAAAAATGGGGATATACCATTGAAAAAGAGGATGTGCGCACCCCAAAAAAAGGAATTTCCCACCGAAAAAGTTGGATTTCCCACCAACAAAATATGGGATGTCCTACTAAAAATCTGGATTTTCCCGCCGCCAAAGTTGCACAGCTTCCAGAGTTCGACGAATGGGGTCAGGAACGACCATCAAGGTTTCCAACCTGATCGACCAATGGGTCCCACTGGCCCTCAAAAGTGGAGAACAACTCTTTCCCCAGTACAATTGACAGAACAATATATATATATATGTATATATATATGTATATATATATATATATAAATGTTATATAATATAAGATTCTCATTATATATACTGGTTGGTGGTTTCAGCCCCTCTGAAAAATGTTAGTCAGTTGGGATTATGATTCCCAATATATGGAAAAATAAAAACATGTTCTAAACCGCCAACCAGTATACATATTATAATATATATATATATAACTATATATATATATATATATATGCATGTGTGCAGATGTATGCACGCCCAAAGGACAAGACTACCTTCATATTGTTTCTTACTATCTATAGATGTTCTATGATTGTGTCCTAATATGCCATGAGGGGAGCATCCTGCAGCCCAAAGCGATCAATAGCAACAGGCCCAACAGGCTGGGGGGCTCATGGGTACCCCGTATTCCCTAGGCAAACCATGGCCCTCCACCAGAGATAAAAAAACATGTCTTTGACTCGTACCCTGAAATTGTACAGCAAACACTCCAAATCTTGAAAGCAAAGATCTAAGCACTCAATCTTGGCCCACACTGGGCCCATGTCACTGTTTAATTCCTTTCTGTGGAATGCCATTGCCAATGGTCCTGCCAATATCACCTTTGCTGGGGCTGTGAAGATTTGGCCATCGCCCAACTGAAGCCAGCAGCTTTTGAAGGTCGTCCGGCTGAATCTCCTTGATCTCTTCCTGGTGTTCCCGCGCAATCCTACCACAAAGACTGGACTAGTTATAGTAGATCGAAGGGAAAACCTACATTTTTTACCCTTAATGGTGATGTCACCAGCTAAATTGAGTTCACCAAAAAAAATGCCCTTCATTGACTAGAAGGAAGCAGGAAAACCATATGTTTCGAAAATGGTACATGCAAGGGAAATTCCGCTAGTTTCCACAAACAACTGAGACGTCGCCTGGGGGTATTGGAAGCTTGCTGGGTGTTTTTTCTTTCTCATGACACCACAAATTAAACGGACGCATGGAGAGAGTCTTCATGGCTATACAGGCTATACCTCAAAATTCATCACACTTCCATCCCCCATAAGAATTGGTTGGGTTGGCTGAGGCAGTTGAGGTTCATGGGACCGCTATCAGCCAATTACTGGATGAGTGACTCAAAAATGACATGTGATTTGATGACCCTTGACTTCGAGACTGGGAAATGGGAGGTAATATCTTCATGTCATGGCTGCCAATAGGTAGTTAAACCATATCATATGTCCAGTTGAATCATTGAAACTAAACATCAATTGTCCATTGTCTGATCTGGGCACGGGTGAATTTTGCAGTGGCCGGAGGCACCCTCCTCAAAGGCATCGTAGGACCCAAAACAATGCGTTTGCTGGCTATACTTATCACATATATATATATATACTGGTTGGTGGTTTCAACCCCTCTGAAAAATATTAGTCAGTTGGGATCATTATTCCCAATATATGGAAAAATAAAAACATGTTCTAAACCGCCAACCAGTATATGTGTGTGTAATTGCATATATATATATATATATTGATTGATTGATTACTGGCTAGATATGTTCCAGGTTCTGGGTCCCCTCCTCCCTTCCCACCCATGGTCGTGGTATCCCCTAACCCCTAACCCCCCGGTGGATGTGGGTTGGGGTGGGAGCGGGTTGGGGTGGGCGTGGGTTGGGGTGGGAAGGGGTTGCAAATGCTGTATGGGGAATATATGATAGCTGCTGCATCCAAACAAATGGTAAATACGTGCTATATGGTAGTACATGTGTATGTACAGTAGTGCATAGGTAGTCTATCTATTTGTAACCGTGTTTATCTATGTGTAACCGTGTTGTGTAGGTAGTAATAGGCAGTGTATAGGTAGTAAATATGTGGAGTATACAGTATTATAGGTAGCAAGTATATACAACATGTAGGTTCTATGCATACATGCACATTATATGCACATATACATGTATGTATTTATCGTCAGTATGAGGTATCTAGGTCGTCTATGTTGTTGCCCCCTCCCCCTTGTGGGGGGGATTGGGGGGTTGATGCGGCTTGTCAGTCGTAGAAGAGTAGGACAAAGGCAGCACATGGACGCATATGGATGTATATAATTATATATATATACATATATACACATACATATCTATCTACAGGTTGCATACTGGCATGAAGTATCATGAAGCAATAATATATATATATATTATATATATGTATATGTATATTATATATATATAAAGTAGGGTATGGGTTGCGTATAGATACGCTATTGGTCATATATAAGTGGAAACGAAATGCATATGAACATATGTATATAGGTAATATATGTTTATATAGGTAATATGTAGAAAGCATGTAGGTAGTACATAAGTAGTACTGATGTATTTTGCAGGAAGTATGCGGCTCTTAAATGCTGCAAATAGGTTGCAAGTGGAAGGTTGTGGCTCTGAAATGCTGCAAATAGTATGCAAATGGGATATTTTTTTGGGGAAAGGACCGGGGTACCGTCAACTGGGGGGAGCGGGGGGTGCTGCCGAACCGGGAACCGGGAACATATATATATATATACTGAGAATATCTGAGAATAATAATTTGGCCACTTTCACCCCAGTTTCCTCAAATGAGCACGGTCCGACACCTTCTGTCAAGTCCCACCCTGTGGAGCCGGGATTCCCACTTCGGAAGACTTCGTGTAAATCAATCCATCCATACCCAACAATACCCCCAAAAGCCTCCAATGAACCAGCTAGCAATAATGTACTTATCTAATGTCATCAAACCATCAACCACAGGGTTTTGCCCATTTCTATTTCTATCGTTTCTGCACAACAGCTGCCTCCATGTTGCAGCCCTCAATGACGGCCAACTCCGAGCGAAGGTTGGGCAACACGATGGGCTCCGAGCAATCAGCCTATACACTTAGCCGTAGGGCCGCCGGGAGGACATGGTGGGGCTGGTGAATCAGGCTTTCAGCTGCAGCCCAGCGACTACAGACCACTCAAGAGTTTTGGCCCCATCAGTGGTTTCCGCGATCTCCAAAGCTCCTTTGAAGGAATTGGTGCCTCAGGTCGTATGCACCAGCGGTGCCCACGACTTTTATGGCTATAGTAACTATAGTATGCTATAGTTATCTCTAGTTCAATTCACCCCGAACTATAGTTGCTGATTATCAATGTTGCTAGGTATAATATAGCATACTATGCTAATACTATACCATGCGAATACTATACCCTGAACTAGGATAACATTCAATTAGTTGCTGATTATCAAGGTTCATTTCCCCATCCGATGGTCCCATGGCCGCGTTTTCGTTTTCGCAAAGGCACCGCTATCGAAGATCCACTCCTGAGGCTCGGATCATCGTCGGTACACCGTGCTATCTCTTGCTGCCAAATGCTGCCCATACCAGTATTTTTGGTACATGGGTAGTAAAGCCACAGTAAACCATTATAATATTATTATAATCCCACTAATTATTCTAAAATCTTAAACCGTAGTAGTAAACCACTGTAAACCATGATATGATCGACTATCATAGCCCCAATGTGGTACCCAATGGAAACCAGCCACAAGTTTACCAGCGCTGCTGTCGCTGAGGGTCGATGAACTCGGAGAAACAGATCTTGCCATCCTCATCCAAGTCCATCCCTGACCAATGAAAAGCGTCAAGTCGTAAAGGGTTCAGAGTGGGATGCTCTACCAGAAAATATGATCTAAATCTGAAGTCCTTGATTTCCAACATTATTGGACTGATCTCTCTCTCTCTCTCTCTCCCTCTCTCTCTCTCTCCATATTTAACGATAGTTAATGATATTCAAAACTATTTACATGCACACGCTTTCTCTCTCACTGCTCAATGACTTTAATGTCTATCTGTGTTTAGGATGCTCACACGATGTCATGGTTTTGTGGACCACTGGGGCACTCCCAAAAACCAGCAAGCAATACTGATGCTCTTCTCCGCACTGCAACGGACAAGGAGAACACAAGGAACATTCCAGGGTAGAGCCATCTCAAAAGCAAACTCTTTGGCTAACCCCAATAAGTCCCAATATCCATGAGCAAAACAAAGTCATGTTCATTCATATTCTATTCGGAACACATTTGCCCATGGATCTTCCAATTCATCCAGTTGACATTGTTTTGGATTTTGCCCAGCGACCGTCAAAGAGGCGCTTGATGGCTTTCTGCGACCACTGGCCTAACAAAACAGCGAATGGTGCCACCAATGGGCCCATGAGCACACAACCAATCTTCAACGAGTTATGTGACAAACAAAGGTTTAAAAGCCACACGCTATCATTGGTTGATATACAAATCTTACGGTAAGCCCCTAAAGCGTGAAATTCAATTAGGTGAAATCAGGGGTTTGCGACATTGGTTTGTCTGAACGCAGATACCCCCAAATCCACTGCCTGATGATCGTGTTCTGCATTACATTGGCGAGGGGAATATATACGGCAGTGTAGCGGGGATCGTGTCCGAATTTGACTGCGCGGGTTCGCGCGGGTTTGCGCGGGTTTGCGCGGGTTCGCGCGGGTCGTTGGTTCGCGCGGATTTGCGCGGGTTTGCGCGGGTTCGCGCGGGTTCGCGCGGGTTTGCGCGGGTTTGTGCGGGTTTGCGCGCGTTCGCCCGGGTTCGTGCGGTTTCGCCCGGGTTCGCGCTGGTTTGTGCGGGTTTGATGATGATGATTATTATTTTCATGATTATCATGATTATCATGATGATGAGTCAATGACCACAGCAATCGGTTCCGTCTAATGTCTTACAGGCAATTGCAGAGGCGCAGGTCTGCAAAATTATCACTTATGCCAAAAAACAGTCACTATCCACAAGAGCCTGAGCAAAACCATTCCAGAAGCATTTCTTCTTGATGCTTTGGCACTTTTTGGCTAGCCGGATACCCCATTCCTCCGTGAGTACTGAGGGCGGAGGCGATTTTGCCAACTGAATCATTTCCTTCAACCTATCCACCAATGACTTATCATTGAAAAGGTGAAACATGGTTTTGAAGAAGCACACCTGGTCGCAAATAACTGGAATGGTTGAGTCCTTGCCAAGTTGTTACCTCTTTCTCCTGTATCACCATGTGCAAGTATATAGTTTTTTGTAATCATGTTTTTTTGGTCTGATTCATTGGTGGAAAAGACTGAATTCTCGTGGCTGTGAGCGGGCGAATTTCCAGCCACTTCGCAGTTCAGAATCATAGTACGAAACCTTGCAGCAACGCTGTCCAGGTCATGGAAGTTTTGGAAACTAGGCACCATCAGGTTTTGTTTGGAAACCAGGTCACATGGTTGTATGGTTACTTTATCTTACCACACCGGTCAAACCCCTGAAGACCTGACCACCGACCACTGCTGCTGGAGTTGCCAGTGCTAGCACCACAGGCAGACATCACAAGGGACACCACAAGCACAAGCACCGCAGACTCGGTCCGTGTCCTCTGTGCTTGTGCTTGTGGTGTCCCTTGTGATGTCTGTGAAGAACCTCAACACGAGTCAACCCTCCTATAGGCCTTGAGATTCGCACTATCTTTGACATTGCTTGCTCAGTTGATATTTATTCATAATGACAATTTCCACAGCTGATGTTTAGAAGAACAAGATATACACACGAGATGAGGGATATGTGATCCCCACTATCCATTTATCCATGTATGTCTTTCCCAAACCAATCCATTGAGCTTCAGCTTCAGCTCAAGCTAGGATCTCCACCTGGCTGCAGCGTAGGCTTAGCTTTGTACAACCGCGATAGGAAGCGTCAGCTTTGGAATGACCAGATTCCAAAGGGATCTCATAGGATCCATGGGGGTAATCGGATAATTGGTATCATGGGTATATCATGGGTATATCATGGTATATCATGGTATATCATGGGATCCATGGGGATAAGTTACATGGATAACTAATATTATATACTAATGGCTGCCAAGGCTTGCTCAGACGCTACGACAGAGTGATGGAAGCCCGACCCGGGATTGTGCTCCATCACGCTCCACCTGTTCCTGGGAAACAATGCAACACATCCATCCATATCAATATCAATTATATATGTGGCATCTAATGCTTCATATACACATATATGATTATATATACATATATATCATTATATAAATATATATATGTATTGTCATTATTATGTTTATTCTTCAACGTAACTTCAAAAATCTTCCATACTATTACCTTCTTGAGTTTCTGGGCATCAAACCATGATGTCAATTGCTGTCTTGCAAATTGGGCACTGCTTGTCCAGCACCAAATGCCAGCAGAATGGAATCAGCGGCCTGCAACGAAGCCTCTCCACCTGAGGGAAAGGTGGACATCACCGTGAAAAACACGTGAAACGAATAAAATGATGCTGATGATGATGATGATTTTGATGATGATGATGATGATGATGATGCTGGTGGTGGTGGTGGTGGCGGTGGTGGTGGTGGTGATGGGATGGTGGCGGTGATGGTGATGGTGGCGGCGGTGGTGGTGGTGGAAAACGATGAGGACGATGATGATGTGGCGACGACAATGATGACAACGATGACGTCAATGACGATGACGATGAGGGTGAGGATGACGATGAGGACGAGGATGATGGTGGTGGTGGTGGTGTGGTGGTTGGTGGGTGGACTTTTGGACAAGGGCCACAAGTGTAGAGCATTGAGTAGAAACCTGGTGCTCCAGGGATGACAGTGTACAGGCACAACAAAAGATCAAAAAGGACGAGCAAAGACAAAGAGAGTCGCAACACCAACCCTCTTGCGAAGAAAAAGAGCACATCAAGTCATATTAAGTCCCTGGCTGCTGCGGAAGATAATGCTTTGCTCAACAGATCCAACACCCGATAGCTTCATGGGCAGAACCTGTCATGAAGGATAAGCGATTGAGCCTTGCCTAAAAGCAATTCTGTTCTTTCAACAGTGACAAGCACAGAATTCAGACATACTGCTGGTCATTCGTTGAAGGGAAATTCGCCAGTGTCACCGGCCTTGTTACTGGTGAAGTCAATGGAGAGGCGGTTCTCGAAGCTCGCAGGTGTGTCCGCCTCTATGGAACATGATTTCCCAGGTTCCCAGAGTTTGATCTCACTTGATGTCTAGAAAAAGTCACTTGATGTCCTAGGATATGACAACTTGATGCTAGGCAGCTGATGAGGTCCACACAGCTCGTTGAAAGTTTCCTGCGCTGCAGCATACTCTGAGCGGAGGTAATTGGAAACCTGGAGCAGGAGCTCAAGCTCAAGGTGCTTCAGAGTCAAACAAAGAGCAAACGACGAGGCGGGGTTGTAGGGCCGACAAATTTTTCGTAATCTCCGGCCCAGACAAGAAAAATAAAACGACCCGACAAATAAAGTCGGAATGGTGCCGACGAAAAGGGGCTGTAATTTTTGGGTCTCATATCATTCTCGTGTGCACCTTTTTGAAGAGTTGGCCGCGCCCTGCATCTGCTTTGAGATGGGACGTGCCCGGCATCTGCTCACAACTAGTAGAAGTGGGTCCCAGCTCTCATGGATCATCAGCCTATGATGTGAACCCTGCTTCAACTGTATGCTCGATCAACTGCGACCTGATTGTTAAACAAAACAAACATACGCATCGCAGATAGGAAAAATCACCACATAATTTCCTAAGCTGGCATATGAGCAGATTCCTCGCCCTAATCAGCATATTCCTCGCGTTTGCGCCGACCCTGGAGCATGTTGGTCTGGGCCTGAGTGTTGGTGAGATTCCTCTTACGTGAGGTGTACTTGAAGTCGGCTCTTCCAGGAGTATGCTCATATTTGAGGCTGAAGCCATCCTTTTGCACCAAAAGCCGTTGCTGTTGGGAATGCTTTAGGCAAGCTTCGTTGAAGAGAACGGCAGTGCTAAGGCTTGCTGCTTGTCTTTTGGGCAGATCCAATGAGCAGTTCTCTGCCACTTCCGTCATGCCATCAATGAAGAGACTCATCATAGCGCCTGTGATGGCTGTATCCTGAACAGTTGCCTCAACCCAAGCCCAGCGTTCTGAATCCCAAGACCACAGCTTGATTTTCCCGTCCCCTAACACTTCTACTTGGGTCAAGCCCGACCAAGTCAGGTGCTTCTTGGTCTTTGTGCGCCAAAATGATGGGCACAGAATGTCAGGGACAATGCCCAGCTGCTGGAAGGCGGTCTGTAATGCTTGGCCGTGCCCAGCATCGCGAGCTTGCAATACCTGGACAACTCTTTGAATGAAGCGGCCAACATGTCCTTCGGCTTGCCGAAGCTCACTCAAAAGCAAATCAGCCATCGGAACTGCTGGCGCAGGCTTGCTTGCTGCGGCTAGCCGATCTTTGATATCAGCTTTGGCCCAGTCAGGTTCTGCGTCGGCCCAAACGCCACGCAACTCATTGCCCACTGCTTCATCGTTGTTCGCAGTTGGCCGTGTATGCTGTTCCTCTTCATGGCTCGCAGTAGCTGGCTCCTGCAGGTGTTTCTCTTCAAAATGCTTGCGCAGACTTTCCACGTTTGAGAAATGAATCGGTTTTCGGCTAGCGTTCTTGCAATGTTTGCAACCCACCCATCCCTGGCTTGTTGGGTGCTCACGGAGACCAAGCACAAAGAGCTGCATGATCTCTCGGGTGCCCAGACCTTGGTACCAGCTTGAGCTTTCGAGAAGCTGAATCAATCCGGTGCACTCATCCGCTGTTGGCAACTCAGTATCCAAAGGCATTACCTCGGCAGCTCCCGTAGATACGGCTGCTGGAGAACTGCTCTGGCCCGTGCTCTCATCGAGCTTGGCTGCAATGGACTGGGCCGTGCCCTGATCCAATTGTGCAGCCTCAGCAGCAGCATTGATCACCTGCACCTGGAGGTCGGAACTCTTGAAGCCATGCTGCCACTTCCATGCCCTGGTGGCAGCAAACAAAGTGGTCCCAGCATACATCATGTGGCCATCAACATGAAACCGGTTGCCTGCTGAGTCTGCAAAATTGTTCATTTTTCTCTCCTTGGTCTCGTGCATCAAGTAGATGGGTCCATACTGACTGCACTGACTCCAACCGGGTTGGGGTTCCCTGCCCAGGTCCTCTGTGAGCAAAGCAAACAGGTGCTTACAGAACCGCATGTACCCCGTTCCAGTCAACTCTTGCGAGGTTGTCTGCATGCAGTGCTTGATGGCTCGGAGGAGCAAAGGGTGGTTTTTCGGACAATTCAAAATGATGCCCTGGAAGATATGATCTTTGTCTCTTCCAATTGCCATGATGAGGGGCTGGGCCGTGCCCTGTCCCCTGTGCTGGGCCGTGCCCTGCACAGCCAGCTGGGCCGTGCCCTGCTGGCTAATGGCATCCATGGTTTCATTCCAGGGGCGATAGAGCGCGCACTTTATGTCCAAGTAATGGCCACCCTCAAGAAACAATTTGATGTATCTCCACATGTCCGCCCTGTGCGCCCCTTTGTCGTAGCTCCGGTACAGTTGCAGCAAACGTTGACCACCGAACGCCTGGATGTCTTCCTCGCATTGGTCATCGTTGACGAACACACGCCGAAGGTGCGGAGCAAAACGAGCTTTGTTGTTCGCTGCTGGCTCGTGGTCGGCCTGATATGTCTGCAGCAGTACGCCTGGCGGAGGCTCCAACAGAGGCTCAATGCACCTCCAATCCAAGACTGGATTGCCATAGATCTGCGCTGCACGCCGCAGGTCCAAGAAGGTTCGCGCATTGAGCAGCAATCGGGCGCACAGGGTTTCATCCAGCCTGAAACGACAAGATAAATAACAGGGATAAAATAAATGATATGGACACTCAAAGGGATACTTGCAGAGGGACTTGACACAGCGAACATCTGATGACACTTGTGCTTCACCATGAAGGTTACAACAGAAAAGTAGCCAAATCAAAAATGGCATCAGATTTTAAAAAAAAACGCATAATGAAAATTATAATCGTCTAAGTTACATCTGGTCTTCCTTCTTGATGTTCCACCCAGCGCAAATGATCACAGCAATGCATCCGTCTGGCTGTCCCTGCAGAAGCTCCTCCGACACAGATTTGATGATGAGCCGCATTGCTGCCGCTGCTTTCAATCTGTTAAAGTGCATCCCTTTGGTATTGTATGAATCAGGGCACAAATCCAAGATCGTCTGGCTTGTTTCACGGAGGTTGTAGCCCTTCCTGTGATCCTGCAGCACTGCCCACGATCGGTTGGGGACGCTTCTCTCCGCTGGGACGCAACCGCACACCACAGGCGTGTCGTCGGACGGCAGGCCAGTGGCTTCTGACAGATATTTCTGGAACAATTCCATGATGGTTTTTCCCGTTGAACCCTCTTTCACCAGAGAACCGCCGCAGCTAATCACCATCACGCATTGGGTCTCTGTGTCCACCACACTGCCTGCTCCCACGAGACTGGAAGTTGGCAAAAGGCCATAGGCAGTGGAATCGGAGAGACAAAACAAAGTGGAGTTAGGCCGCGCCATACTCCTCGGTTGCCCTTTGCTGCAAGCTAGCAGAAGGCGTTCTGCACACACATGGAGAAAGTGTTGAGCAGTACTTGTACTCGGGAGTTCAAACAATGGTGTAGGTGGACATGCTTAGTTTTGAAGATGTTGAACAAGGTTGAGTAATGTCGAACTGTGAATGCTGATTTCGAACAGCGTAGAAAGTGGTTACAGTGCTCAGTGCCATTGAAAGCTAATTGTATGCCCAGCTCACACAGTAGATGCACCATTGATGCCATATTGTACCGTGTCCGTGATTGAAGATAGAGAGTAGTCTGCGCTTTTCAAGACAGATCTAATATTGGTTTTGCCAAGTTAGGATGTACTTTTATCACGGATTACGTTAGAATCAATTCAGTTACACTTCTGGTTCCTGTGGAGACTGTAAACGTCTACATTCACATAATTTGAACATTTAATACTTTCAGAATTGATGTTAGCTGTCCAAACTGCCACTGCGAGCCATGAACGAAGTTGGCGTCAATTTACGTTGGCAGAAATAATGGGTGTTGACGGAAAATATTCGCTTCTAATGAAAACGTGAAGGCAGCCTGGCAGTCTGGTGTTTCTAACGATGTCAATCTAACAATGTCAACGCAGCTGGCCTCCTGAGCAGCCTGCCGCGCATGCATGAGGCGAAGAGGTCACCCAGCAGGGACCTGACGTAAGTTTCTTGCAGTTTGGCTGCGAGCAAGGACCGCATGGCTATGGGTCCGCCAGGAATGAGACATGTTTCCTCTGAGACTTCAGGCCCTGTCAACTTCCAAGACAGTAACAAATCGTAGATCCATTTTGATAGATCCATCGTAGATCCATTTTGATCGTAACGTCCCATGGTAATAAGGTAGAGGTAACATCGATGATCCATTTTGAGTTGCAACAAATTTCAATGAAATCTTCTCTGCCTCAGAGTCAAGTCTCTGGATTTCTTCTTCGGCCCCCCATGTGTACGTGAAAGCAAGAAGTTATACCAAAAGCTATTGTTGAAATGGAAAGAGACAGTACGGTTGCGGCACGGGACGCTACGGGCGCTGAAAGGAACGCTAAGGGCACGGTACGGGACTCTAAGGGCGAGAAAAGGGAAACACAGCCGATGTGCGCCGAAAGGGAGGCTGATGATGATGATGATGATGACGACAATGATGACAATGATTAGGGCAATGACGATGACGATGACGATGAGGGTGAGGATGACGATGAGGACGAGGATGATGGTGGTGGTGGTGGTGTGGTGGTTGGTGGGTGGACTTTTGGACAAGGGCCACAAGTGTAGAACCATGTGCGAACAAACTAGCAGAGCAGCTGCGCATGAACCGTTGAGGTGCAACATGTGACACAACGCCAAAAGGCACAAGTCACATGGAAGCAAGCAGGCGTTTTTTGTCTGTGCGGGAAGATGGGGAGTGAAACTGCAGAAGCATGCAAACATGAAGAAGCTCAAGGCTCGGCTGCCGTCTCAAACGTAGCTTGCAAGGCACTGATGGCTGGTAAAGTATCTTGGTCCTCCGACAAAGCCCTGGCTAAGGAAGTTAGCGCATCTAGCCGCTGTGCCAACAACGAATCCCCTCTGCACCAGTTTGGCAACGAAGACTGGTTGAAATGGCGGTAATTGAAGCGAACATAAGTAAGCTGACTCAAGAGCGACCACCATTCAAGGGCCATGTTGTTCGCAGCATCTGGGTAGAAATCTCCCGCGTTGGCCCAGAGCCGCTCGACAGCCACAGTTCCTGTTTGAACTGGAATAGATGCTGTTTGCAAGTGGGATGCAATTGACCGCCAATTCCAAAGGCCTTCAAGACCGGTTCCAGAGCCGATGAGTTTCAATTGCTTCCGGATCTTCTTGGTCAGGACAACTGACCTACCACTTCTCCAAGGTCCTGCCTTGTGACCGCGTCTGATTCCACGTCGACGGGTCATGCTTTTTTTGCCTGTCGCATACCATTTATTCAATTTGGTAAGTTCGAGGCAAAACTCTTTGGGGCTACCCCACCCGTGCCCCTTGACATTTGCATGCAACTCGACCTGCAGCCGTCGAGCGATGCGTGCTAGAGTTCCTCGAGGAGGGAAAGCACCAAAGAGTTGCTGCCATTCAGGAGCGACCCCCACAGTGGAATGGCCCATCCAGAGCTTGAGGTTGGCTAGCGAGTCTTCACTTTCTGCCATCAATGGATCAAATTTTGCCTTTGGCAATCTGACTGCCTGGGTCAACATCTTTTTTTCGACTGAGCCTAGTTGGGGTGGCCTTTCCTCGTCCACAGCGGACTTTTGTTGCTGCAGGGGAGCGGATAAACGGTTCACGCAATCAATGAAGTCGAAGAGAAAGTCTTGGCCATCATTCGAGTGGCAGCTGACTAGGGCACGCATTTTGATGATTCGATGTTGTGGGTCAGCAGTAATGATGGTAGGAACCTTCAAGAATGGATCGACGGTCTTTTTTCTCACTGGCCCTTTTGGGGTGTCACCTTCTGTTTCCACCCTAAGGGCTTCAAAAGCTTTGTGGCAAAGGCGGGTGAGGCCCAAGCGATGCGCCCGATAGTTGTCCGTGCTGAGGAAGACAGGAACGGCATCTTCGAGCGCATAGCCATGCGCAAGGAATGTCGTGATCATGTCCTGAAAGATTGGCGCTAAAACTTCCTGGATCTTTCTCAGGGATTCACGCGAGACAGGAACAAACGGTACTAGCAAACTGCCATCGAGTCCACAAATTCCCAGAACTGCAGTAAACGCTTCTTGGCCTTCAGGCACGCGAATGATCTTGGCAAGGTCAAAATTCCCATCAACGCGAATGCCTTTGGAATTGTGCAAGAACTGTTTTTGCTGCATGTTTTTGCGCATTAGTTCCATGTGGGGAGCCAAACCTTTGAGCAGAAGCCCGCGAAGAATTCCATCGTGAGGGACAGAGCAAAGCTGCCACGCCAGACTATATGGTTCGTGGCCTTCACGTTTCAACCGCATGGCCTCTGCAAGGGCATGTGCGGCGTAGGTGGAAACGATATGTCTCCGCACTGACCTGACGTTGAAAGTCTCATACAGATTCTGGGCGATGTGAAAAAAGAATGGCTTGGTGAAGTATACCGGAGCTTCTCGTGGCAATTTGCAGACCAAAGCTTCTGGAAAACGAGCTTTGATATCTGCTACTGTAGGGACAAAGTAAGTCTGCGTAGCCGCAGGTGGCAACTTTCGCACATCCTGGAGAGGGACATGGTCCATGAGAAGTTGCCCATGGCGGCAGGTTGAACATCTGTAGGCTTGGGCAACAAATGGACGTGGCAGGGGCAAATCCAGAAGAAAGCTTACATCCGTCCTTCGGTTTTCTGGAAGGACTTTGTGCGTGAAGCCATATTTGGCTGCCCATGCGACATGTTCCTTGGCTTGGGAAGGCTCAATCACCACGGACTTCTGTGAAACTTGCGAAAAGTGCTCTGGCTCAGCTGGAACCTCGCCACTGAAACCACTTTCATGCAAGGGCAAGGGTGGGTTTACTGGAGGCACTTGCATGCCCAATGCTTCCAAAACAGCAGATCCATTCTTCAGGGTCAGCAGGAAGTCGAGACGAAGATGCTGCAATTCATCTGCCCGCACGGTGTGAACAGCTCCAAGTACACGACAGTTGGCACGTTGTCTGTGAGGTTTCATCTCGGCAACGTCTGCCCGGAAAACTCGGTGGCACATGAAAGTGTCCAGGATGTGAACCTCCACACCACACCAATTGGCTTGCAGGCCTCTCCGTGGCCTGAGCTGGTCGCCTCCCAAGGCACCATGCGACCCGAAGGCTGTGTCTGCGTCCAAGGCAAACAAGCTCATTGCTGACAAGGCCAGTCGCAAGTCTCTGACCTGGCCAATTCGCAGCCGCTTGGCCATTTGTGCCTGTGCGTCTGTCAGCTCTGAGAATCTACAATCTCTCGGTGGATCTTCCTTCTTGGCCATTGACTCGATGCCCCGTTTCCGTTTCTGGGTCATTCGGGCCGGTCTGGCCTGAACCGAAGCTGGTGCATGGATGGAATTCACCTTCTTGTCTTCTCGAGGTTTCCTCGGTAGCCTCTGCGTCCATGTTGAAGCAGACATGATCCCTTTGGAGGTTGCAGCGGCTGCAGGTGACATGAAACAAAATAAGGGATTGAAAATCACTGTTTGAAGCAAGAGAGATGATGAGAGATGCCAGCGGCAAAGAATTCAAGAACACAAGAACTGGAGCAAACAACATTTTGCCAGCTTTGACAGCACTCAACCCTGCGAATTGCTCTAAGCATCTATGCTTGAATATGGTTAATTAGCACACGCTCTGAAACAATCCACTCCCCTGGTCGGATTGGCATTGGGAAGCTACGACGTGTGAAAACTAGGATCCCAGGCTTTTTACAGAATGCTAGGCAACTGAACGCTTAGCGCTCAAAACTGAACGCTTAGCGCTCAAGCAAAGAAATCTCGGTTCAGACGCAATGTTTCGCAGGCCGCTCTTGCATTGTCATCGGCTTGAACTTGCTGCCACGTCAAGCCCTTGTATTGGTCCTTGTGGTTGCCCTTCTTGTTCCGGTCCTTCTTTTGAAGCAATCCATGGTTGGTCAAAACACCGGCTTGCTCAGTGACCAGTGCTGAGAAGTTCTGCAATTTCCTGAATGGCCCCTTGCTGCGCAATTTGTTGCTGATCTGGGATGCAGGAAGGAAGTCCGCGCATCCGCGGCAATGCTGCAGGATTGCCTTCTTCAACGCGTCCGAAGAGCTAGGTGCTTCTGGTCGGTCCTCTTCCGGATGTTGTGCATTTTGAAATTCCTCCGCCAGAGGGTTGCGATTGCGATCAGGATACTCTGCGCCAGCCGTTGATGTTGCACCTTGCACAAAGCGGTAGTAGCCGGCGTGGAGCTTGAGCGATCTGAGCCAACAGCGGACTCCGCACATGAGTTCATGTGGAGAAATT
>CAMXCT020000913.1:774880-806315 GCA_947184155.2 Cladocopium goreaui | reverse complement strand
TTAGGGGTGGGGACTGGAGACGACCGGGGGTACAGGAGGCTTTGGGGGTGAACCACCATCTGAGGGGTTTATCATTAGGGGCGTGGACTGGGACAGGCACGTAAGATAACTGAATCATGCCTGAATGTCGTGAATGTCCCGATAAGCGTCTAAAGTCCACCTGTGAAGGTCTGCCAAAATCATGTTTGATCTGATATGTCAATATATCCTGACATATGTGGATCCATGCATGCACCACGTTTAAGCTCTTCATCTTTCATGTACGAGTAAGCGAGCCAAAGAAATGCAAGGGAGGGCCTGACCTTGTCCTTCATTCTCAGAATTCTGAGTATTTTCTGGATATGTTCATGTTTTCTTCTATTTTCTATTTGTTTTCTCTTCTGTTCCTTGATCAAGGCCAGGAGGTCCTGAAGCCGAAGAAGGTTATTGTGGAACCTCGGCGCAGCGCCATGGCATCGGACAATCAACGGAGAAAAAGCCTTCAAGAACCTAATCTTAGGAAATTCATTGAATATTGTGGCAGGGAAATCGCTGGGGCAGGGGGCGATTCATTCAATAAATTATCTGAAATTGTTTCTTTTTCTTCAAGGGCTTGACATTTGGGCCCCCGTTGTTCCCTTGTGACCCATTAGCAGCCATGCTGGGCGCACATTGGCGAAGGAAGTTTAGAATGTTTAGAAGTCAAACTTCCAACTTATGGACAGATGCAGCAACAGTTGTGCGAACAGTCAGAGAAGAGAGAGATGGTCAGCAGAAAGAAGATCAAAGTGTTTGAAAAGGTAGAATAGCCGCGAAACATTGTCTGCGTTTCCCATGTTTCGTGCCTCGGGAGGGTCGAAGAGTAGGCTCGCTAAAGCGGCGGGTGCGGGGGGTATGTGGTCGGGAGAGATAAAGAAACTGCATGCAGCTGTGGCGCGAAGCACATGTCGAACTCAAAATGTTAAAAGCATCACGGGTTCAGAGCAGCATTGAAAAAGCGCACGCGGCTATCGCGCGAAGAAGATTTCTAAGTCAAAATGTTGATTGAAAACACCTCAGCTCCCGAGCGCTCTTGGAAGTTGAAGTATTCAAGAAGTTCACGCGGCTGTGGCGCGAAGCACATCTGCAAACCAAATTTTAAGAACGCTTCAGCTCCGGAGCACTTTTGGAAGTTAAGCTATTCAAAAAGTGCACGAGGCTGGCGAAGCACATTTCGAAATGAAAATTGTAAAAGCACTTCAGGTTCGAGCTGTTGAAAAAGTGCACGCCGCTGTTGCAGGGCTGTTGCGGGAAGAAATTTTCGAAGTGAAAATGGTCAAAACACATCAGGTTCGGACACTTCTGGAAGTTGAGATGTTGAAAAGTGCATGCGCCTGTGGCGCGAAGCACGTTTCGAAGTGAAAATGGTAAAAACACTTTAGTTCGGAGCACTTCTGGAAGTTGAAATGTTCAAAAAGTGCATGGCGTTGTGGTGCGGAGCACACTTCGAAGTCAACATGTTCGAAGGAAGTTTAGATGTCAAACTTCTGACAATATGGACAGGTGGACAAGCAGAGGCGAGAAGAGGCAGAGAAGGGACAGAGTCAGAAGACAGAGGATGGCTCCGGAAGATGAAAAGTAGAATTGCTAAAGCGGCCCGCGCGGCACACCGTTGTGGCGCGAAGCACACGGGAAAACGCCAAGAACACCACATGTTGGGATCACGTTTGGAAGTTGAGATGTGGAAAAAGTGCACGCGACTGTGGCACGAAGCACATTTCGAAGTCAGAATGCCAAAACCACACCATGCTCGGACCACTTTTGGAAGTTGAGCTGATCGAAAATTGCATGCCGCTGTGGCGGGAAGCACCTTTCGAAGTCAAAATGCTCTTAACACCACGTGTTTGTATCAGTTTTCGATGTCCAATCGTCATTTTTCGTGGCAGGCGCAAGGGATTCTGCACCCTGCCAAAAAGTGAGCAAAACGTGGGGGTTTTGCGGCAGTCTCGAAAACGATGGCAGGCGGGACATTTGAAGAGGATCTGCAAAGATGCATTTCGCCTGGCAGGCGCAATACAAGAGACACCTTGGGAGGGCCAGGGCGCTGATTTGCTGAGAGAGGTTGCATTTTGGAGCATCAGATCTTCAGGTTTGCTAAGATGATGTTGCAAGACAGGTGCAGCGCCTGGCTTCACTTTTTCGTGGCGGGTGCAGTACTTAAGACAGGTGGAATGGAAAGTCACAAAACGCATTGGCACGAGCCGTCAGCTCTGCACTCAACTGTCCATGTTTGAAATAAGTCGCGTGCGCCAACTTCAACAATTGAGGAAGTCTCGCAGAATTGATGCGTTTTTGATGTTGTCGACTTCCAAGTTTGAAGGAAGTCTCGCAGAAGCTTCGTTATTCAGCTTTCAACTTCCAAATTTCAAGGACGTCTCGCAGAATAGCTTCAGTCTCAAGCTTGCAGATAGATAGACAGATAGACAGATAGAGGGACAGATAGACAGTTAGACAGATAGACAGATAGTCTGATAGATACGTAGATAGACAGGTAGATAGGTAGATACATAGATGGATGCATAGACAGGTAGATAGGTGAACAGGTATACAGATAGACAGACAGATAGATAGATAACTAGACAGATAGATAGAAAGACAGACAGATAGATAGATATAAACCTTTCCATCCATCAGTGGATTCGCCCTGCCATCCATGCATCAGAACAACTCACCTCTCCTATAGTTTCCTATCTTTGCAAAATCCGCCACCGCCTTGCGCGGTACTACTGATAAAAACACTCCACGCTCGGACCACTTTGGATGTTCAATCGTCATTTTGCGTGGCAGGCGCAAGGGAATCTTGGGAGAGTCAGGGCGCGGATTTGCTGAGAGAGGTTGCATTTTGGAGCATCAGATCTTCAGGTTTGCTAAGATGATTTTGCGAGACATGTGCAGCACTTCGTACGACTTGGCTTCACTTTTTTGTGGCAGGCGCAATACTTTAGAAGCATGGGATGGAAAAATTGAAAAACGCGTTGGTACGAGGCCATCAGGTTTGCATTTAACTTTCGAAGGAAGTCTCGCAGAATTGCTTCCTTTTTGACGATTTTGACGTTGCCAATGTACAAAACAAGAATATGTCTCGCAGGGTTCTTGTTTTGTTTTTGATTCTGTATCCCGTCCGCTCCTCCTCCTCCTTCTCCTCCTCCACCCGCGCTGTCACACACACACAACTCTTTGTCACACACAATCTTTCACACACAACTTTGTCACACACAATCTTTCACAGACAACCTTTCACACACAACTTTGCCACACACAATCTTTCACAGACACTCTTTCACACACAACTTTGTCACACACAATCTCTCACACACAATCTTTCACACACAATCTTTTTCACGCACAATCTTTCACACACAACCTTTCACACACACAGTCTTTGTCACACACAGTCTTTCACACACACCTTTGTAGCACTGGGCTGGCTCTGGTGCCTTCGTTTTGCGTGGCAGGCGGGCACTTGCTCACATCAACCTTCGTTTTGCGTGTCAAGCGCGGCACTTGTGGCCGGGCTGGCTCTGGTGGCGCGCTTGGGCGTGGTTAGTCGCCCGTGACGCCGCGTGGCACTTGGTGACATCAAATTGAGTTTGCGTGCCGGGCGTGGCACTTGCTCGCGTCAACTTTCGTTTTGCGTGGCAGGCGTGGCCCTTATGACACTGGGTTGGATCTGGTGGCGCGCTTGGGCGCCGTTAGTCACTAGTCGCCCCTGACGCCGCGGCACTTTGCATGGCAGGCGTGGCACTTGGCGACATCGACCTTCGTTTTGCGTGGCTGGCGTGCAACTTATGACAGTGGGCTGGCTCTGGTGGCACGCTTGGCATCGCGGCACTTTGCGTGGCATGGCGTTGCACTTGGCGACATCGACGTTGCGTTTGCGTGGCAGGCGTGGCGATCCACGCTCCAGTTGCGTGGCAGGCCTGGGTTGATGCTCTCTTTGCGTGGCAGGCGTGACATATGGCACTGTGCAGGGTCCGGTGGCGCGCTTGGGGCCCGCTGGTCGCCGGTGACGCCGCGGCATTTTGCGTGGCAGGCGTGGCACTTCGTGACATCCATGCTCCAGTTGCATGCAAGCATGAGGCTTTCAGACATTGACGGTCTCTTTGCGTGGCAGGCGTGTCACTTATGGCACTGGGCTGGATCCGGTGGCGCGCTTGGGGCCCGCTGGTCGCCGGTGACGCCGCAGCACTTTGCGTGGCAGGCGTGGCACTTGGTGACATCCACGCTCCAGTTGCGTGGCAGGCGTGGGACTTGGTGATCATGGCACTCATGGCCCATGGCCGGTGGTGCAGGATGACGCGGCTTGTGTGCTTTGGGCCAACGCTTGGTCAGCAGCTAAGTAAGGCTAATGCGCCTTGCTGTGCACACATAGAGGCATTGGCCGGTCAGCGCACATCTTTGTGATTGCCGGATGTCCCGCCCTGCTCTCAAGCGGCTTTCTCACACACACAACGTTTGCACACGCAACTCTTCCACACACACAACTCTTTTACACACAATTTTCTCACACACAATTCGTTCACACTCATACACAACTTTTTCACAACTTCCTCACACACAACTCTTGCACACACAACTGCTTCACCCTCATACACACATCACGACGTTCTCACACACACGCACACACACACACAACTCTTCCACATACAACTTTTGTTCTTATCGATCCTCCACCACCTTTGTTTTTCCTCCCTGCCCCGTCCCGCTTCAACTTCTGTTTCTGATTCTTGGAAGAAGTTGACTTGTGGGGTTATCCGGTCCTTTCATTGAGGAAGTCTCGCAGAATTACTTTGTTTTGGACCTGCCAATCTCCACTTTTGAGGAAAGTCTTGCAGAATTGCTTCGTTTTGACTGGTACTTGAAGGAAGTCTATCACAATTGCTTCATTTTGGATAGACGGAAATCAGATAGATAGATGAGAGATGAGGTGAGGTGAGGTGAGATGAGGTGAGATAGATAGATCGATCAATCGATAGATAGTTCGATCGATAGATAGATAGATGGATAGATAGACAGACAGATAGATAGACAAATACACTTTTGAAGGAAGTCACGCAGAGTTGCTTCCTTTCAGGTAGGTAGCTAGCTAGATAGACAGATACTAGATAGATAAATACTAGCTAGGTAGATAGATAGATAGATCGATTAATAGATAGCTAAGCTAGATCATTACAGTAGGAAATGGAGAGAGAGGGAGGGAGACACAGAGAGAGAGAGAGAGATAGAGAGAAGAGAGAGAGAGGGAGAGGAGAGAGAGGAGAGAGAGAGAGGAGAGAGAGAGAGGAGAGAGAGAGTCTCTCTCTCTTCTCCTCTACTCTTCTCGATCTTTCTCTCTCTCTCTTTCTTCGTACTCTTCTACTCTCTTCCTTTCTCCCTCGTGTCCTCGTCTCCTTCCTTTTCTCTACCTCTTCGTTCGCCTCTCTCTCGCCCTTTGTCTGCGCTCTTCTCTCGCTTCTCTTCTTCCTCTCTCTTCACCCTCCCATCGAGAGACAGAGAAAGAGAGAAGAGAGAGAGAAGAGAGCAGAAGAAGAAGAGAGAGATAGAGAAGGGGGGGGCTTTTAGCTTTCCCCGTATTGAGGGAGCCCTGGAATCTACTTAAACACCTGTAGTCACGGAAGTGGCGGCTGCAATCTTTTTACACGCGGGCTTGCAGTAATCTTGAGCCATGCGGAGTGGCGCATGAAACATAATGAATTAGATGTACATGTCAACATGCATGAAAGCATTGTGTAGACACGTAAAACAAAATAAGCAACAAGCAGACACAAATATTCTTCGTGTCGTAACATGCTGCTGTCTTTCACAAGAAGCGCTCAGCTTGTGATCTGCTGTGAGACGAGTCCGAAGACAAAATCAAAAACTGTACAAACAGCTACTGGAAGCTACAGGCAGGCTGGCCGCAAATGCGGCACATGTGCATTGGAAGGACTTACAGTCCCATCAAGAAGGTGTATCCATAGAAATTCATTTCATTTCTTCTTCTCAGTTCTCCTGATTGGTGGAAAAAGATCGATTGATCTGGAGTTTGTGGAATCATATCCAACCATGAGCCGTCGTATTTTTGAATCCATCTTTGCCGTGGAACAGTATATCCTGGAATGTATTCCACATTGTTTGTACTGGGATTTGCCCGCTTGTATGATGGTTGATTGTATGAGTAACCGTAATCTCGGTATCCTGAACAGCTGGATGATGTTCCTTGATGACCTTGGTCTAGCCATTGCGAACCCGTCATGCGAGGTGGAGGCGCTGGCGGATCAGGAATGTTATACGGTCGGGTTCTCTCTCTCCAATCTGACCGGGAGTCAGTACGCTTGCGAGTGTTGCGATAGTCAGGTGTCTGGGATCGTTGGCGACCCCTTTCTTGCAAACGCCATGGAGGTGTATTGGCTGATTTTCCAATTGTACGCGAAGGAACAATTGGATCATTGCTTGGTGACCTAGCTGACCGAGCAGGCGGTGCTGGAGGTGCAGAGGTGCCTTGACCGGCGGTGTGACATTTGAAGTGGATGTTGGTGCTGGATGCTGGTGCAGCCTTGTAGCGTATTTTTGTTGGTGGTGCTGGTGGTGTTTTTGGTGGTGTGACTGGTGCTCGCACAGGTGCCGGTGGCGGCTGTGGAGTGCGTGCGGCAGGATCTCTACTCTTGGCTCGGCTGACCGAGCGAGATCTCTGTTCACCAACATTTTTAAAGGTATCTCTCCGCAAAAGCGGAACACTATCCTTTCTTTCACGACGTTCTACTCTGGAATCGTCACGGTTCTCCTTGTATTTTTCATTTTTCCTTTCCCAGCGTTCTCTTCTCCGGTCTTCGGATTGCTGCGACCTAATTCGCATGTTTCTGAGAGCCTTCAGTTGAACGAATGTCATCAAAGGAGAATGCCAGGCACACTCTTTTTCGGAAAGTCCCATGTCATAAGGCAGGAGGTGCTTCAGTTGTTCTACGTCATTGAGCATCACCTCATCAGAAAATGCGGAGCCGACAAAGCCGTCTCCAGATGCGGATTCTTCTTTGCCTCGTGCTTCAGTCACTGGAACTTGCTTTCCGTAACAAAAAGAAATTAAAATTATAGAATCACAATCACCATCATTGCTTTCCATACTTCTAATATAATTGGCGGCAGTGGTTGATGAAACTACGTTATACGTAAGACGATTGATAGGACTTCGATGCAAATTGATCTGTTGGAGGCATCTTTCAAGAATGTCAATCATGATGCAAGTCCGAAAGTCGGAATGGTCATCAGCCTTGAAAATACGTTGGGCAAAAAGGTTGCCATCTCCTGTAATAAAATCACATTGGTGTTCGACGCAGCTGGCAACAAAACTTAGCTATTCCTGGCAAGTCTCTTGATGAGCGTGTGTCCAAGCAAACGACGAAATGTGAAACACCGCAACGCGGACTTCAGCAAGGAGAAGGCGTCGCACGTCATGCGTGTCTGCGCCAGGATCTACTGAACAAACTTCGGCACTCACTGCACGGAGATCACCGTCGATTTCTCAGATGGAGTAATCCTGAAAATCCAATGTGGTTGCTAATGGTCGGCCGTGCTGCTGTACAGCGTGTTCTACATTTCGCTCGATGTCAGGCTTTGGAACTCGAACTCCGGTAGACGGATTTACAAATTCACCTGAGGTGTTCTCTCCGTGGCACAGGCGGAAGATTGCTCCATGGAGGAGCCAGAACGGATTGGCCTTATTCTCGGTTTCGTGTTGGTGATGTCCAAGGAGTTCAATGAAAGAGCCAACGTAATGGTCACCTCGGATAAAAATGGCAAGTGATTGAGAATTAATTGCCGGGTGAACTACCATGCCGATCATTCCATGGTCCTTGGCAACTTTTTGGTGAATTGCTATTCCTCCGTATTCATCGGAAGCTTCACACAAACAAACGATATGAGCCGCATTGCGGAAAACCAAATAAGGTAGAGCACGATGTTCCGTGTCTTTCCTGACCCATTTTGGAAATTTGGAACTGCCTCCGATATACGGAACACGGTTGATGTGGCCAAGGTTCAAAGTTAAAATGCCGAGCTGGTAAGTGTCTCTTTGGAATTCATGAATATTCTCCTTGGTGCGCTTGACAACACCTTGGACAGCTCGTTTTCCGAGGAGACAAGACCTGAAAAGTTCCAATAAACGGAGAATTTCGGTGTCGGTCAACCAAGGACCTTCTGGATATTTAAAGTAAATCATTGGACGCCAAGTAGGCAAAGGTGTTTCGTCCTGTGCATCAATATAGTGCTCTTGCAAAGTCGGAACATGATTCGCACCGTCCATGCGGCAGATGAATCCTGTATAGTCAAAATTTTCAATACCGTGTTTGGCAAAGCTTTGCAGATAAGAGTTGCCACAGGTTCGACCTTCCTTCAAGTGCTGAATAAGTTCTGATTCGGCTAGAACAGCATCAATGAGAACTTCGATATCGAAAGGTGAATCACTGGAGCCAATGCTGTCAGGCAGAAAACCGGATGAAAGTTCGGATGAATAATTGATAATATTGTGATCACATGCCAAGCCGTTAGTACGGCATTCAAGGCAAAAGGCTAGTCCGCAGGGATGACACCAAAACATGGCCTCAGCACAACCACAATCATTAAAATTGTTGCAGCACTGTGGACCAGTCGGGCGCTGGAACCACTCGAGTTCATCGGTCTCTTTCTTGAACTTGGTGAAGAACTTCTTCGCGGCTTCGGCGTCTTTAAAGAGCTCCTTAGCTTGAGTTGATGTTTCTCGCCTAGCCGCAGACCGAATTACGGATTCACGCCGGTGTCCTCGCGCCGTAGATGCGGCAGATCGGGAATCGGATGCTTCTGCAGATTCGACCGTCCCTGCGGTACCTTTCTGCTTCTTTGGCATTGGTTTGGCTTGAATTTTCCTTTTGGGCAATTCGCTCTCGGAGGTCGAAGACACTTCCTTGGCCTTCTCCTTCTGGAGATGATCCTTAAACCTTTGAGTAATTTCCTTCCGCAGAGCGTTGATCTTCCTGTCGTCGTCCGTTTCCGGAGGTCCTCTTGGTTGGTCATTAGGAGTTGCAATCTGACGGACAGGTCTGGATGGTCCTACTGTGGCTTGTCTGAAACAATCGAGAAATTTTGACGCAGTAGGAATATCATTGATCTGTTCTGATACATATTCAACATATTCAGATCGAGTCCAAGTAAAATTGTCAAGTTCATTTTCATTTTTCTTTTCCCAGTACAATTGATGGTGACAAATATGCATTGCAATATCAATATCAGAGTCATAATCATTCATTCTTTTGAGTTCTGCCGGTTCCGGAATATCGATCCAAGCACGGTCAACCAGGGACCAGACGCCACAAAACCTGCTAAACGGTATATGGTTTGATCGGTCAGAACATAACGACTCTGAGTAATGACGGGATTTAAATCTGAAACGGCTCCAGGCCTAGCGATCAGGATGCAGTCGGACTCTGGACGCAAGGCGTCCTTCATGGTGCTTAAAATTAAAATGCAGTCGAGTTTCTTCCACCACGGGTACCCCCGGGAAGCAGGCCGAGTCTCCGAATAGACGGAAGGTTTTTCTCGTTGGTGCCACGCACCAGGTACCTCAGTGGGAAGATATCAGGTTTAAAAGGACAATGTTGAATTGAAACATCATTGGAATGACCACTTTCGAACCTGAGAAAAATACTTGCTACATCGATGCCATCAAGAACATCAGCTTGGGCCTCGCGAGCTTGGTCATCGCCGAAATCGGCAGGCATGAACCAGGTATCCGGGTCCGGAATCTTTCCTGGTTCGAAGTTGTCGGTGGTTAAATAACCTATCATGGCTCTGGACTTGTTGGAGTCGCATACGACATGAGCAAGTGGCATTAGGAAGCGCATTGTATTGTTCCGGTCTCGGAGATAGGAACTTCACCAACGTCCAGCTGAATAAGTGATTGAAGTCCTTCTCGATACATGGCTCTAATTTTCCGAGCAGTTGCTTGGTGATAAAGGAGTTCGTGCAACGACAGGGACCCGTCCTCATGAAGTAAATTCGTATGACGAAATATATACGACATATGGCGGGAACCCAGTTCGAAGTAATAGTCCGCTAATGCGGCATCATGGTCTTCGTTGGTTCTTATGCCGGACTGCTTTCGGAGTACCTGAGCAATACATTGAGTAAAACAAAGATTGTTAGTTCGAATTGACTCAATATCAGCATGAAAGGCATCCTCGATTATACGAGTGCGTTGCTCTTGATTTGCTTTGTCACGTGGCTGGCGTCTGTCCGAAAATTCGGAACGTCCACCGCGCGGCGTGTGTTGTGGTTTTTGGCCTCTCGGGTTACGAAAACCACGAGGTGTCTGATCCGCAGATGCGGAATGTTCAGTTCGGATAGGTTTTGAGAACTTTGGTGGCATACACAGATTGGAGCTTCCGGCCGTCGCTCCTTCGAGTCAGTGACACTCAGAGAAAAAAATCAAGATGTAGGTCCAACTTCGGCGGTCAAAGGTTCGGTGAGATCAAACAGGTGCCAATGGGACGTTCGTGTCCGGCAATCGTACAAATGCAGTGAACCCTGTGAGCCGAGAGATTGCAGACACAAATTTTCTTCAGACGAAAATTCACTCTTCAAAGTAGTACATCATGGCAAAGACATAATCTGAAATGTCTTCACAGAAAAACGTCAACACATTGTGTGGCTCAGACAAAGTTTCGATGACCCATGTTGTCAAAAACGCCTTGTGTTTCAGTAACGACCGGAATGGCGGGTGTACATCTACATTCTCAAGTTTGCCAGTTGTAATAGACGACGCTAATTGGTCTGGTTTTGCGGTGGACTTAAGTAAGTGGATCGGCCAGACAATACTCACTTGCAATGTGACTCAGGTCGTCTAAATGACCGGTGTTACTTTCGTGTCTCAACATTTGTATTAAATGATGGGTCTCCTTTTGTTCAGGTAAGTGTGTGGTCTGAGCAGTGGTGACTAAGTTGTTTGCGTCTGTCCTGATGTGAATCGGAACGATCTCGCCGCTGATATCGGCCCAGAGTGCACGCAAAAACAAACATGTACCGAAGCATTTCATTAAAGCATTTAATTCTGCAACAGTAGTGGATTGTGTTGTAGTAGTTATCTTATGACTTTCATAGTAAATGATCGATCCACGGGTTGCTGATTCAGACCCGTTTATACGGTGTGCTTGCTTGTCGTAACCGGAATTGCGGTATGTTCCCTTGGAAGGCAAATTGCGGTCTTCGGCTAAGAAAATGACATGAGCACGCTGGCTAGACTTGTCACTGCTGTTGCGATAAGAAGCGTGGGGCATGCCAAGGATGCGCTGAGAACCCTTCAGTGGCCAAAATCTACCATCAACATACTGACTCTTAAGGGTGCGAACAACTTTGTTGATTTCCCTGACATCTCCGATAGTCGGACTAGCAGCGGCTGAGGCACAACGCGAAAACTTGTAACAAATGTGAGCCTGAGCTCTGCTCTGTAACCAATTGAGCTGTCCAAGAACTGATCGATATGCGGTATGAAGTTGAGGGTTACATTGGATATTATCCTTCAAGGACTTATCGATCTTCACTTATTCTACTGCATCGACAGCAAGTTTTTGGTCAACAGAAATGTATGGTCCATACTTGTCATGTGTCTTCCATTTGATGCGTTGTCCTACAAACATAATGTCATTCTTGTCTTCTGAACCGACCGCAAAGTTCTTACGCAGACTGGACAAAACCTTGGATTCAAACACCTTGTCGCCTGCCATGAAGAGGTCATCGACATGAAGACAAATAAAACCATGAGGTCGGCGTCCTTGGGCATTGTTACGGGCTACCGGATCCATAAGATGGTCAATTGCTTCTGAAATGGTTACCTGTTCAGTACTGACACTGCGAGGTGGTTGATAAGTTTTTGTCCTGGAAGTACTGTCATATAAAACATATTAACATCTATCTGCGCGTGTGGGAACAAGTCCACAATCAAGTAAGGCTTTATCAATAATCTGCCACCAACGGCGTGGTGCATCATTAAGACCGTAACCAGGTTTCTTAAGCCTAGCACCGATATACGGCGGATAGCCGTATTCGGGTGGTATCTGGCAAATAATGTCACGAGTTTCATCATAGGCTTCACCTTGGAGAAAGGCGGTCTTAAGGTCCATATGATACAAATCCCAGTGATAGTTAGTGGCTAACTGTGTAGCACATCGGAAACCTGCACGAGAGGCTGCAGGGCTGTCTGTTTGCTGGGTATTCTTCTGTTTGTCTTGAAAACCCTTGAGGACCCATCTAGCCTTACATTTCTGGAAGTTACCATCCTTGTCTTTCCTCACGGTAAGAACCCATCTTCCGGCTACAAAATGTCTGACTCTGGTCTTTCTCATGTCAACAAGATCAAAAACTTCATTATCAATCCAAGATTGGCTTTCGGCCTTTTTGGCATCTAAAAACTGTTTGGCAAGTTGTCTCTTCTCTTGCTGAGTGGCTTCCTTTCTCTTCTTGCCAACAAGATAAGAAATTTGGTCAGTTATCGAATACAATGTCATAAAAGCCTTATCTTCATCGTTAATGCCGTGATATTCTTCAACGATATCTGATCTGGTCTTACGGCATCGTGTGCGTTGTCTCTTCGAGACAACGGAAAAAGACATACTAATGGAATTGGACGATTCGACACTACTCAAAGCTACCGGTGAACCATCAATCAATCTGGGCACGGAGAATGATGCGGTATTACTGCACAACTTCTGTTCTTGGGACAGAAAACACCATTTTGAATCATCAATAACAAGATCATTGTAGTCAAGAGTCTCGTCGGTATCGGTAGAACCATAAGGAATTGTTTCATCCGTATCTTCTTCTGGTTCTTCTTCTTCTTCTTGTGACTCTTGCAGATCTTGGGTGTCCGGTTGCGGATCATCTTGCGGCATTGGTGAAGGATTAAAAGGTTCATCTCCGTCTAGCGGAAGTATCGGTGGTCCATTGTGACCGGATGGTCCTGCATCTGGGTCAGGCTCGTCATCATCAAAGTCATCAGGCACAGCATCACCCTTGGGTTTCTTCGGTTTTGAAGTACTCGGAGCGACTACAGCGGGTTGTGTGCTAGCGTTTGGTGTGACTGATGGCTGTGTATCACCCCCCAAATGGTTACTAGGCTGAAATTGGGTTGAAGACGTAGGAGGCATTTGTCTAGATGGTCGAGCCTTAGTTGCAGGTGGTATCGGTGGATCACCAGTTGGTCGCTTGGTACTTTTTGTGTCATTGGTGTATCGTCAATGTTTGGTGTTATAATCGTATTGGGCACAATAACTGTACCCTGGAGCAACAGGAATGCCAGTGGCTCCAGGACATGGTGGTTGAGGATGATCAGGTGGTGATGATGGATGTTGTGGTAAATCAGGTGGTTCATCTGGCGGTGTATGCATCTCATCATCTGGCATATCGTCATTTGGTCGTGGTGGTGAATGGAATGGTGTGTGAAAATGATCATCATCAGGAGGAAAGCCGGGATTCGGCGTATGCGGTTCATCTGGCATAGGAACGTCTGGAAGGTGTGGTGATGACGGTGGAGTGTTAAACGGTTCAGGCGGTGGATTGTCATCATCTTGGTTGTTGTTCTGCTGAGGTGGAAGACCCGGTGGAGGGTCGATGTTGGTGTTCGGTTCAGGAGTGTTGTCGGTATTGTCTGTAGGAATACTTCCATCATTGTTCCAAAACAATATTGCCGACCAGTGGCTAGCAATCAGTTGCGACAAATCTCTAGGATGTACTCGCAGAAAAACCATGAGACGTATCCTTCTTCTTCCAAAGTAAGAGTACGCCGTGCGTGTGGCGGTATTCAACGCGTAAGGACTGAAAACTACCACGAAAAATGATTGCGTTGTAAAACATGGACGTACTTAGATACATCTGTCTGACGTGTGAAACATCTTGTTGTGCTTCGATCTGAACAGGATGATAAACATTACCAGCGGGTAGAGCATTAATGCGGTTGAGCAAGCGTTTCGTGTAGTAGTCGCGTACTGGAAGACCCTGTTCGTACAAGTCAGTTGCCAACACAGGATGCTCTGATGCCGCAAGTGCGGCAAGCCGATATTGCGCTCCTCGCAATTCATCGAGATCCAAATCTTCCAGCAGGTCTACAGCAAGTGACAACTGCGATGGATAGAGAGCCCTTGGGTTTCCAAGCGGAAGGATGCATCTGATCTAAGTGCTACAGAATCTATATGGATAAACTTGTGCCAACTTTGTTCTTGATCCATAACCTGGAGCACTACCTTCCAATGGTTGATGATAATGAGTTGGATCCTTCTCGGATTTGCTACTACATCTCTTGAAAATTGGATTCAAGACACCATCAGGAAAGTTGTGAAGTAAAGATGTTGGTTTGTTGTAGTTGTAGTAGTAGTAGTAACTAGTAGTAGTAGTAGTAGTAGTAGTAGTAGTAGTCGTAGTAAGTAGTAAGTAGTAGGTAGTAGGTAGTAGGTAGTAGGTAGTAGGTCGTAGGTCGTAGGTCGTAGGTCGTAGGTCGTAGGTCGTAGGTCGTAGGTCGTAGGTCGTAGGTCGTAGTTCGGTAGGTCGTAGTTCGGTAGTTCGTAGTTCGTAGTTCGTAGTTCGTAGTTCGTAGTTAGTAGTTAGTAGTTAGTAGTTAGTAGTTAGTAGTAGGTAGTAGTAGTAGTAGTAGTAGTAGTAGTAGTAGTAGTAGTAGTAGTAGTAGTAGTAGTAGTAGTATCCATTTGGGTCTCTCATACCAAAAGCGCACATATCTAATGTCCCGTAGGTTGTGGCATGCTTCATGAGAAGGCGTTGAAAGCATTTGTTGAACCAAATTTTGGAAGCCGCAGGATTTTCAATGATAAAATATCTACCATGTTCAATCTGGTAAAGAGCGACTCTGGCACAAAATTCTACCATGGGAAGATACTTTTTTCTTTTCTGATAAGTATCTGATGGATCATTAATGTTCTGCATTTGACTCCATGGTCCACAAACAGGTGCCATGTGGATGATCTTAGGCTGTTGTCGCTCAATGAGTTCCATTGCCTTTCGCCGTCCTTCGGCAGTGAGCAAATCGTAACCTGTTCTCAAATCTATTGGAGCACCATCTCGAAGTCCTTGCATGGCTGCCGACTGGCTAAGCTTGGCGGAACCACTAAACATCTCTAAGAAATCTATCTTTCCTACAGTAGTTGGTTCCCAGGCATAATTACCATACTGGATGCCTTCCGGACCTGTCTGAGAGGCATCATGCTGCATGATTTTATTGGCAAAGTCATCGGTTCTACATGTGGACTTCGATGTTGCTGTACAGGCATCTTTGGCCGAAAATTCGGCACTGGCAAGTGCGGCAGGATCAAGAGGTACACCGACATCTTCGATCGGATTGTGATCTTTTCTGATCTTGCTGATGTTGACCTTCACAAGTCTGGTACCTAAGTCAACTCCTACCATGCTACCATCTACTGAAACCAACTTTCCTTTTATCCATTTTCCTCCATGTGAACCGTCTGATTCGATTTTTGATTTGTCTTCGGTCCAATAGTAAACCTTCTCACCAGGAAAGGATGGTCCATCACTGAGTTGGAGTTTACTTGCAATGTCTCTTCGAAGGTCATCAGACTGTTTTGCCTCTAGAAACTTTCGCATCGCCAGCGACCTTAGTGCTTCAATCTGTCTCTCAGGAGCAGGGGCCTCAGTAGTGAGCTGTACTGGATTCATGAGCTCAATCGCCGTGATGTCGGCAGGTCTTCTTCCAAATGCTAATTCAATTGGAGTGACACCACCATGTGTTACCATGGTATTCCTTGAAATGCA
The DNA here is from genome assembly GCA_947184155.2 of Cladocopium goreaui. NCBI lineage: Eukaryota > Dinophyceae > Suessiales > Symbiodiniaceae > Cladocopium > Cladocopium goreaui. The sequence continues at coordinate 790,520 of CAMXCT020000913.1, read as the reverse complement.
GGCTTGTCTCAACAACTGTTTGTAAGTGATGTTGGCAAGCAAAGGATCGTCTTTCAAGGAAATAAGCATCAATGAGACCTGTTTCTTAAACATGCGAATGGCTGCCTCAGCTCGGTTTGGCCAAGGTGTACCTGGTCCTAGAGAGATTGGCCGGATGTTATGCCTGCTGTAATAGCTCTCCATTTCAGTGCCCATAAAAGCTTGATCGGCAACAATGTACTTGGGATTCAGCTGATAAGTTTCAAAGTGCTCTTGAAGATGAGATATCGTCACCGTATCAGACCTATTCTGAACAACAAAGGCGGTAGTCAAGGAAGTTGCACCATCATACATAAGTAGGAATTGAAGTTTTGACTGCGGATTGATAGGAACTTCTCCATGATCGATAAAAGTAAGTTCACCAAAGACTTCACTTCGAATTCCTGAAACCTTAGCTCTCGAGGGTGCAATTTTGGCCTTGGAACAAGTGTCACATGATTTCGTGATCTGATCAAATTTGTCATAAATTTCTTTTGGTAACTTCAGAGCTGATGTTCTTCTCTTGAATTGTTCGGTTGTCATGTGATAATGCTTCAGATGTAATTTGAGAAGTTCTGTTGGTGATTGAAGCTTATCATGAATTCTCTGAAGTGCAAGTGACAATGTTCCTTTAGGTGACGGTTCCTTCTTCTCTTCAAGTTTTACTTCAACCTTTGGTTCCGGTTTGACCTCGGGTTCTTCTTCAATCTGAGGTTCCCGACGTCTAGGGACTCCGTCCTTCGAACCGGAACTCGGTCCAGAGGCCACCATTGGCTCTTCATCAGGCTTGCTATCAGGCTGAATTACCTTCTTGACATTTTTCTTGGAATCAGACTTGGCCGGTTTCGGCACTTGTGATGATTTTGGCTCTGATCCTTTGAATCTCTTACAACCTTCCTTGTTAGTGTGTGGACGATGTTTACCATTGCATGCTGGGCATGTGATGTCTTCGGACTGAAAGCTGTACATCGGTTTCCAACTGGAAGTAGCAAGAGCCATAATGTCAAGGACTGGATGGTTGGATGTGCTGACCGCTAATGCGGTGCGTTGCATTCCAAAAAGTGGACAAGTCATAAACTCACCTACAGGAGTATGTTCGATGTTCATACGAAGGTTCCGCATTTGCTCAACTGAAAAGAGGATAGGAACCTTACCTTTGTCTAGGATGTCAACGCATGTTGTAATCCAACCAGTATGTGCACGATCATTGCGAAAGTGAATCACTAATCTTTCTTTGACAGTAGATTGTTCTCCATTAGCAAATGAAAACTTGCTGGAACAAGGCTGCTTGGAAAAGCATATGCGATCACGCTTCGGATGCTGTTGGCAGGCCTGTACAAGGCGATCAATGGCAAAGCGGGATCCCATGGCTCTGGTGCAACCTGAATCAAGGATAACATAAGTCGGATGAGAACCAAGATCTACATACTCACAAAGCAATGCTTGTTGGGCACCATGGTCATAATTGAGAAATACACACTCTTCCGTAAAAACGGAATCGAGCGGGCATGTGTGCGGCTGGAACGAATGCAGGTCACCGGTTTCGGTAGAAACACTGTTCTCAACTTGGCGGATGCTCTTAAATAGGAACCTGTTCAAATCTGAAAAGCACTGGTACATCAGAGACACGAACAGAAGCATGATTGCGATAGCTTCTACAAGTTCGTGTCCGAAAAATCGGAACAAGCAAATGGCCGAAAAACAGAACCGGTTGATCTGGTTGGTCTGTCCGTCCTCAGAAATGACGTCTACACTTTCTGACTGCTTGTCATCGGATTCGGTCAGTTCCTCAGCGGAAGCGAAATAAGACCAATTGTACCAATCACCTTGGGAGTAATCTCCATCATATCCATAGTAGGATTCATAACCTGACCAGTCATCTGTCCAATATGTGTCATAGTCGTAACTCCAGCTTTCTGCGGCATGGGCTGTTTCTTGTTTTTCGGGGGCTTGTGAAGCACTAGATGATGCAGGCTGTGCTACATTTGCTTGTGGAGGTTGTGATAAAAATGGATTGTTTCCTCCTTTGTTCTTGGCATCACTTTTGCCCTTTCCTTTCCATGAAGGCATGCCTTTGAAAGAATCCTTTCCTTTCATCATTCCTTTTGCCCTTTTTGCCTTTTCCTTTACTTTTTCCTTTCCCCAGAAAGCTGTGTCTTGCTGGTCATCTTCCCATGCTGCAAAACCTTTTCCTTTTGACCTCGGGCGGAAGCCGGGTCTTGACCTTTTTCCTCCTTTCTTACCATAACCTTTTGGTCGACCTTTCTTGAAGGACCTGCCGTAGATACGGCGCTTAGAGTATGAACCCTTGGCGCTGAGAACCCAGAACTCGTTCTCTGTGTACAGACTTGTGAAACCTTCTTCACCCGTCTCCTCATCCAGGACCCAAAATCCGTACTCACCTTCTTCGGTCTCTCCTTCCTCGATGACATAGAAAGTGGACCGCTTGCGGTGCGTGATGTTTGGGTCGGCAACACCTGTGCGAGAAACGGCAAAAAGTTCTAAGAACAGCTGTTTCACTTGGAGATAAGTATACTGAGGCATTGCAATCTGACGGATGTTCATTGACGAGACAAAACGCTCACGTTGTTGCTCGTTGAGGTCTGCTTGAACTAGGAAAATCAGTGACATCAAATTGTCTGACAACGGAAACTGTTGTGCATGTCTGGTCCTTCTGTTTGTAATGGTCTGTCCACGAAGCTCTTGTTGGTAAGCTAGCTTATCTTCATCTGTTACGATTGCATACGATTGCATACGATTGCATTATATTGCAGTCTTTGCTCATCAGTGAGTGCTGCCGGAAATGCCTGAGTACCTGCCTCGGGAAGATCGGATATGTCGAGCAGATCGGACCAAGAAGCCAACAAACGCTTCTGTGCGATTTCGAATCGCCCTATCCAGTGCACGAATTAACTCTGGCCTCGGTATGTGCGAAACATCTGGAGGAACCGCCAAAGAAACACATGATTTACTCCCTTCACGAAGTATGGTCTCAATGTGTCCTTGAAATGGGCGAGGCCACGATCCGGATCTCGGAGTAGGGCATTGTCGAGCATCGACTTATAAAAAGAAGCGGAACCAATGAGGGCATTCTTTAATGATGGTCCGTGCTTATCTGCATCCAATGTTGTGATCCCTAACCAGTCATCAATTAAGTCTTCATATTCAAACCAGCTTGATTGGCCATCAAATTGGGGTGGAACCTTCGGTGTCATCTTGATGCCCATCCGGTTTTCGGAATGACTGGTGGCGGCATATGCTTCAGGCTCTTCATAAGAAACAATCTGGAGTTGTTCTTCATCTGAATCCATGTTGTGGATTAAGACCATGGCAGCTACTCTAACTTGACCTACAGGTTGCCTCCGCAAGTCCGATATACGGAGCGTATGCAGAGAACAACAGTTCGGCACACGGATCTAGACTTGACGAAGGCACAGGCTCCGCTACCACTTTGAGGTAGCTTTCCCCGTATTGAGGGAGCCCTGGAATCTACTTAAACACCTGTAGTCACGGAAGTGGCGGCTGCAATCTTTTTACACGCGGGCTTGCAGTAATCTTGAGCCATGCGGAGTGGCGCATGAAACATAATGAATTAAGTGTACATGTCAACATGCATGAAAGCATTGTGTAGACACGTAAAACAAAATAAGTAACAGGGGGTATGGGGCATGGGGAAAGGGAATGGGCTGAGGAGGAATGGGATTGGGGATGGGGATGGGGATGGGGCATGGGGGGTTGTGGAGCGTCCTGGAGATGGGGTTGGCATGGAGGGTGGTGGGCGGAGGGTCCTGGACATGGGGGTTGACCGGGGGGAGGGTCCATGACATGGGGGTTGACATTGTTTTTGACATGATTTTTCTGCTACAGGGCCCAAAGCACCAGAACATGGTTTTTACCAGGCAAAAACAATGACCAAGGCCAGCCCAGGCCAAAAACCATTTCAGGTCAAACCAAAAACCATGGCAGGTCTGAAAAACATAGTTTTTCCCAGGTAAAAACAATGTTTTTGGGTCAACCTATCCGCAGGCCAAATACTATGTCAAAAAACCAGGTCAAACAAGGCCAAAAACCATGTCTGCCAAAAGGTGCCATGTCAGGCTGGGACCAAACCCATGTCAGGGCCTCCCAAGAACCGTCTCCCCTCTCCCCCCCCATGGCAAGCTACCCAACATGTTATATTTTTCGGGAAACCGCAACCAGTCCTTGCTAGAAGCTCTCTTTGCCCTTCACACCACCATCCCCCCTCCCCGGGTGGCTTGGACTGTTCCGTTCTATGTGACGGGTCCGCTTGTGAAGAAATAGAGCACTCTATGAAACTGCCTGTGACGCCCCCCCCCTCAACCCTTCGAATCCTGCCTGGTCCGGAGCCAATTTTTGGCTTTAATCACGGAAGGTAGCAGCCAAGAATGGAACAAGGGCACGGCTGCAAAGATGGCATAGATATGTGAAACATTTGCAGAGAACGCGGGGAAACTTAGAGAGAACATGCACGCAGTAAAGGTGGCATAGATATGTGAAACATTTGCAGAAATGTAGGGAGAGCTAGAGTGAACATGCACGCAGAGTTGCCGGAAACACCGACGCATATTGTTGGCTCCGCTGCTAGCCTCAAGTGATAAGTTTCCAGATACGGGTTAATGTATCGTCATTGCGGCTGCCAGTTGAAGCACATTATGTTCTAGATGTGCAGTGCACAAGCAGAAAATCGCCTCGAACTCTCAGATAGCCTATTGCTTGGCCACTACTGTTGAGGGCTTCACCAAGGAGCGCTGACCCCATCTCAATGCGCAAGCATCAGCCCCTGCGAGCCCCAGTTCAAGCGTGCCCAGAGTGCTCTGAAGGTCTGCATGGGTTCAGGTTGTGCGTGCCCCGACTGAGTTGACGCGCGCGATCTTCTGCAGCGACGTTCTGTCACTTTGACTAGCGCTTACTATCCGGATCGGTTGGTGCCCACACTGGCAGGGAATAAGCTGCGCGTTACAATTTCCTAGATATGGGTTACTGTATTGTCATTTGCTGGAAGGAAGGAAGGAAGGAAGGCAGGCAGGCAGGCAGGCAGGAAGGAAGGAAGGAAGGAAGGAAGGATGACTTGCGTGTGCAAAAGTTTTCCTATTTACCTCAACCTCTTCTGATACCCCTCAGTGCACGTGCATGCTGTTTCACCCAGCACACATGCAATTCCAATCCATGTACGTTGCGTTCTAGAGTCATGACAGAAGAAAGTCCATTGCAACGGCTGTTTGCACCTGCCTACTTTGATACTGTTGCCATGGCAATTTTTTTCTGCTCAATAAGAAGCAATTCGGTGCTCTACGCGTATCACAGACACACAGCTGAGCTCCATGCTCCAACTGGAATACTTTTCGAGACCACTCGATGTTCTTCACAGTTCAGGGACAATGCTCATGTCAGATAAGAAAACAATAGCAGTATGTCCCTTCGCAGCGACACTTATCCCTGAGCCACAAGGTTTTTAATAGTTCCCATGAAACAAGGGCGGTTTCGTCTCCTGCAATTCTTGATGTTGCTTTTGCTTCAGACATCCTCACGCACTTAGTCGCATGAAGGTTACATCCCTAAAGACCTATCCCTAGACGCAAAGTGCCTCAACCGAGCGTCCATCGGTTGAGGCACCTTGGCCCCTCTAATTCACATAGTTGGCCAACAAACTGACTAACATTATCTTGCTTGTGGTTCTTATTGCTGACTATGGCACAGGGTGGGTGGAATTTAGATATTGAGACAAGATGCATGCAAGAAGTTGTTGATGCCGGGGAAGTTCGGATATTGCAACAGCAAAAACGCAAGAAGTGGTGGAGAGGCCACTGGGGGAACTACGTATGAAGCGAAATGGATGCAGGAAATTGAGAGGCACCTAGGGGGAAGGGAAAGTTCGATATTGAGGCAGGATGAGCGCAAAAGTTGTTGAGAGATATGCCCCCACCTACCTTTCGTCCCCCCTCTCAAGTCCAACGCTGATTTTCGATCTTGCTTTTCGCTCGGATGTTCTCTTAGAAGAAAGTCATAGAGGGGCGTCCGTGACAGAGCATTGTTGAAGCCTGCCACCCATCTTACACTGACCATGCAAGACGACCATGTGAGGAGACTAAAGATGCTCAGCGAGACTGCTAAGCATCTTCAAAAATACAGTTCCATGATGATCGATGCGGAGTATAAAATCAATAACAACCAAATGAAACGAAAAACTGGGGTTCACAGACCCGAAATGACCGTGCGGATTGACTCGCGCCCTCTGTCCATAGCATTTCTTTCTTCACCGGCGATTTTGCGGACAGGATCAGAATTGACCCGAAATGATGACCGCAGAAAAGCACAAAAACAAATTACAGCAAATTAAGTCAAGACACCTTCCTTGATTTTGCTTTCGTAAACTTCGTAGGAGTTAACCTAAGTGGTCATAGGTGAAGTCTCAGCGCAATGCCATGGCGCTGGATCTGGGCGCTGGCCGCCGTGATCGCCGAGCTGACGACGTGGGCGCTGGCCGCCCCCGCCCCGAGAAGAAACTCGGAGTGAGGTCCTGGGGTCTCCTGGGGTATGGGAGTTGTGCTAACCAGTGATGTTGGGGGTAATTTTCTTATGGTGGTTTCTGAATGGGAGTAGCATGGGGTACCTCAACCAATGGTCTTTCAAGTTTGCAAACCCTGGCTTCAAAAAAAAGATATTGGGTCACCTACTTGGAGAAAGTGCTCTGCGATGATTGCAACATGTAGGATCCTACACTAACCTATGGTATTCGGGACTACCTGGGCTCCTTAGCTGCAGGACTAGTAAGGGACAATCATCATCCCTGGCCCCTTTGCTCCATCAAAATTTCATCGTCGCCACATGGCTTTTCTTCGTTTCATCGACTGGTTTTCAAGGATGCCCAGAGGCGAATTGGATCGCTCCCTGTTCAGGCCCAGATGGGGGCGGCGACGCCGGTACAGGATTTTGGTTGGATGTGAGTGATGTGAATCACACAGAATCGCTCACATTTTTATGCATACTTTTCAGTTGTCCACACATATATACAATCGAAATCACATGCAACTTGTATATGCATGAGTCTGGGTGGGGTGTGCCCATTTTCTAGTGTAGCGCGCCTGAGGCACTTTATAACATACTATCAACAAATCGTTAAACTTGAAAAACATGGTCTAAATCATACCCATATTGTTCACTGTAAAGACACCTCCTGATTGGGTTGTTGATACTTGTTTGGCTCAAGATGAAAACAGGCCGCAGCCGCTGCCTTGTGTCGGCGCGTCTTGTTGGTTTAGTTAACCCCCTTTTGTTTACTCGGCTGGTTTTAGCCGATTCAAGTGGTTATCAGCCGTATCGGTCTTTGATTGTTGACTTTTGGGGGAATCTTTTCATCAGGGTTTGGGGTCCCTTTAAAACCCCGCGCCCATGAGTGACCGTTCTCGCACCCCACCTCGCCGTGGTATCAGAGGTGGTGGATCAGCTCGGAGGAAGCGGTTGGCTTGGATCAACTACAACCTGGAGCAGGGGGTGCAGTGGGACGACGTTTCTGTTGCTCATTCTGGTGGGCAGCAGCGTCCCCTGTACTCGCCCGCAACTTGGGAGCCTGAGAGCAGTGACGAAGAGCTTGATCAAACTGAGTATACACAGGATCCTTTGACTTACCCATCAAGGCCTCTTTCTCAGTCAACTTCGGAAGTCACTCGCTTGGTCCCAAGACCGAAGGGTGTTGCAGGTTCTTCATCCTCAGCCGGGCCGTCTCGTGCAGTTTCTTCGGGTCATCCTGCGAAAGCATCTCAGGTCACAATCTCTAGGGCGAATCCGCTTCTGAGAGCAGCTCCGAAGGTTGAAGCAGCATCTTCTTCGAAGAGATCATCAACTCCAAAGTCTACTGCGGCGTCATCTTCTAAGGGTTCAGTTTTTGTTCAACCGGCTGTGACATCATCTTCAAAGGGCTCTGCAAAGTCGAAGTCTGCTGAAAAGGGATCATCTTCAAAGGGCTCTGCGAAGTCGAAGTCTGCTGAAGGGAGCTCGTTGTCGAAAGGGTCTGCATATCCCAGGTGTATTGGCACGTCATATCTTCAGGGCGTGAAGTGCTGGAAGTTTGACGATCACAGCAACTTGGTGGAGCAGCAGCTTTCGACGATTCCGGTGGTGTCAGGCAGAATTGTGGCATTTGATTGGCATCAGGTCACTCACTGGTACTTATCGTGCATCCAGATTTAAGGCGTTTCGGGCTGATTGGGAAACAGCGGAACTACCTCAGTCGATTGTTGACGTTTATCAGCAGACCGCTCACAGTTGTGGACAATTCGACAAGGTGATTATTTTGTCCCACATTGAGAAGAGCGAAAGGAATCTGGAGTTCCTCCTCAGGTCCACTCGGGTGAATCGTTTGCCTGTTGACCTGGTTTTGGTAACAGAAACCAGGACTGGTGCCGGGGGCAAAGCAGCGGTTTTACAAGCTCTTTTGGGTGAAAGGAACATCGCACGATCAGTTTTGCTTGATGACAATTTGCAAGTTTGCTCTGAGATCAAGAGGGTCGGTGGCATTCCTTTGAACATCAAGAGTCACCGAAGGGAGCACTGGTCTGGTCGTACAGGTTGGAACATCGGAGATCATCTGGAATTTGTCGAAGGGTTTTTGAGCCAGTGATCAGTTTCATCAGTGTCCATCATTTTCATTCGTGGCAGGTAGAGTAGCTTACGGTTTCTTGATTTGTGGTTAGGCTGCAAGTGCGCCTCTACTTCTTGGGGTTGGCCAGGACTCCTTGTCAGATTGGAAGTGGTTTGATTCAAAGGTTTCCTCTCAATTTGCATTCGTCTAGTTTCATCCGATTTGCTTGAAGCATTTTGCCAGCCGAGACCTTGGACTTTCAGCGTCTTTTCTTGATTCACTCGTTAGGCACGTCAATTTGTTTTGATTCGGAACCCTTGGATCCTAATATCGGCACTTTGCTTGCGGATCTCAAGGTGTATCACCACGTCAGGTACCGAACTTTCATTTGGATTGTGCCAGTTTTGTTTGAAAGAATCCGATAAGTTCCAAAGAGACCATTTGTCTCGAACATCCGTCAGTCACTTAATTTTCCGAGCTTGTCCCTAAGAGATTTGAGTTTGATTGTGTTGTGGTTGGATTCAATCCAGATATCAGTGTGCCATTTTCTCAGCTAGGCTGCGTCGCGCCTCCTGAGATTCGAGTGAAAAGAGCAATTGGTTTTGGATTTGGGTGTTGGTGTCTTCTGACCCAACTGACCCAACTGATCCAAGTTCTCTGTTGTTCTGCTTAAAGATGTCTGGATACACCTTGCACTGGCTGTCGTTGAAGCCGCACAGCTCAGTCATCTTTTTGTGCAATGCCAATTTTGATTGACTTTTTTCGGAGATCATTACTGGTTTCACTCGGGCTTGGAGCCCAAGAAGACGAGGGCCAAAAGCTCCGAACCATAGCCGGAACAGTCAGATGCCAAGGTAATGATTTGAGACCTGTTCTTGCAAGGCCAAACACCCAGTCGTGTTTTCCAGTCCTTCGCTAAAATATTGATTTCGCCAACCACTGCAGGTTTCTGCAAAACACGGGCAGGTTTCTTATGGACTGGTTGTTGACAAAAGAGGCATTTCATCATCGGACTAAGCAAGTAAGAGCAGTGTGACATCCTTTTTTGGTTGAACCAACGCGGCATCAATCATATATATGTAACAGTATCAAATAGCAGTTCATGACATCAAAGTAACATTCATCAGCCCGCATGCATCCAATGAAACAATATAGGAACCACAGCGTCAGCTCCTTTTTCCTTGGACCCTGGCACGAATGCACTTCTCAAGGTCCTTTGACCCAAGCGCTCTCTTTTCTCGAGCACAAACACCCGTGTTGCCCATGCAACAAAACTCATCTCCGGTCAGCCAAAGTAACTTTTTACAACGGCTTGGAGGTGGCGCGGCCTCATTCCGGCCTCGCAAAACTAATCCCCATTTCCAACCATCTTTTCGGGCTGCTTCGGCTTGGCTCACGGCCTTCCAGCCTTTCCCAAGTTGGCATGCCTCCCGCACAACCAGCGTCAAGCTTGGTGCTTCTTGCTTAAACATGTCTGTCACAAAGACACGAACTGTGGAGTCCACGCCAGGTTGGTAACTCAATTAGACTCCGCTTTGTCCATTCAAGATTGACGCAGACAGCAGCACGCAACCCATGACAGCTGCGAAGACCCGCTGGGTGCGCCCAAGGTACTTAGCCGGCCGCAGATCCTGAACAGAATTGAATGCAGGCAATTAATGAGTGAATCATCCTGACCACCAAAAATGCACAAAAATGCGAAGACAAATTTAATTGCGGTCCTGAACAAAGGTTGCCACCCCCGCTTGCTTGAGTTTTTGCTTCGTTGCCAAGACCATCCCTGGCGCCACATCTAACAGTGTGGCTGGCTGTGGAAGCTTTTTCCTTGCCCAAGTGACATCCTGTTTGTTTTGCCTTACGGCCAGTTTCGCCGACGCATCTGCAAACTTGCGGGCACGATCCCTGTCGTTGCCACCATCTATCTTCTGTTTCATTTCAGCTGCGTCTTTGACTTCTTGCGTCGCTTCCTTTGCGACAAGAGTGCCTTCCAAATATGCTTCAGCTTTCCGTTTCATCTGCAAAGCTCTTTGCTTACTCTGCTCCTTTGCCAAGCTCTCTGGAAGTTCAAGACTGGGACGTTTCGGAGGAGTGCATAGCTCCTCCTCTTGAGCAGCCTGGTCCACGGCTGCCTTTCTCTTGCGGATCCAAGCTTGCTTGGAAGTAGGCTTCTCCTTGCCGGCTTCAGCTGAGCAAACATTTGCTCGCAGCCAGAGCTTGAAGTTGTCCAAGCAATGTAAGCCGATATGACCTGGTGCACACGACCCTAAAAGTTTGAAACGTGATGATGATGAGAAATGCGCGAAGGGGCTAACATTTACCATTTGTTTTGCTTGTAAGCGATAGTAAATTTCCAGTGGCCGGCCTCCTTCAAAGCGTCAGTAGGGTATTTCTTACGCATTGCCGCTCGCCCCTCGAAATGCTTCAAAGCTTCCACCCACGCAGCTCGGTTCTCCAAGCCGCCTTTCTTCTGCAAAGCCAAGGCAGTATGCATTGTGGAGACATACTGCTGGGACAACTCTTTGGCATCCAGCCCGAAAGCTTTTGCCAATGTTGCTAAAGACTCTTCAGTTTCTGGCCCCCTTTTTTTTCTCGATGCACTGGTGCCAGACAAATGGAAGATGTCGAAGCAACTCAACAGATGCTACGCAGGAAACTCAGCTTCCAAGGTTGTCAAAGTTGTCGCCACCCATTCCTGCGCAGCAGGCCCACTGGCTTGAAGCCAGCAAGTCGCATTCAAATGAAGATATCTGAGCGCGACAAAACACAAATATGGAGTAACCTAACATCACCTCACCACCACAAAAAGCTTTTCAGTTTCAAGAGAAGAAGACTAAGAAGACGAAACAAGAAAACAGACAAAACATGAGAAAAACAACAGAAGCAGCAGCAACAACATTATCCCAAACAAAATCAGTCAGTTGGACTTTCAGGCTAAGAAAGAAACAAAGTTACTGAACATTGCCATGCTGTCCTGCATGACTTTGGTTGCAAAGCGTTTGTCCTCTGCTGTGACTCGAATCTCTTTGGCACATCCCTGGTGTAGAAGGCAAACCGGATCCCTTTCGAGAGAATTGACCAAAACTTGGTATATGTGGGCAAGTTCCAAATCTTCTCGGAGACTAAAAGTGCTTGAACAGACAAGGCAAAGTGTCCACACCGTTCATTGAGCTGAGCAACACCAGCTTCTTCATTGTCGAGGGCCCGAGTAAATTCACTGCACGTAGCAGCTGCGTCACAGGCCATAGCCAGCAACACGGCCTTCTTTCCGGAAAAGGTTTGCAATAGTTTTGTTGCCCACTCTCCAGAAGAGCCGCGAATCAAAGAAATTTTGCTGCAAAGCTTCAGCACTGTTGCCAAATTGTCCGTGACCTGGCCCAGGGGCAAGGAAAAAGAAGCAAAGCGATGTTTTGCAGCTGCGATGCTTGTAGGCCCCCCTGGTCGTCCTCACCATCTCCTGCCACCAAGTATTGTATAGTGGAGAATGAAATACCTTTGGCAAAAGGAACCTTTGCCGCTGATGTATTCTTCCATCAGCTTGCTCAGCTCTTGACTCGCGCGGAACGGCGCTTCAAGAGCCTCGTCGTGGCATGTGGGGCATCTCTGCCAATGACTTTGACGCCGTGCAGATATTCTTCACAAGCAGAGCTGCGAGCAAAAGGCCTTCTTCCCGAAACTAAAGCAGATGCCAGGAGTTCTGGAGCTGCCCCATCGGTCACCAGTACCATTGTCTTGTTCCGGATATTTTGCTCCACCTGCTTCTGCAGGTCTTTGGAGGCCGTGTTCAAGAAACCTCTCGGCACAGCAAGCCTGGGACGGCAATAGTCCTGGATCATCTTTCTGACCCGATCTGCAGATTGTCTGCAAAGCCCTCTGCACTTGCAAGGCCAAAGACTCCGGAGGCCGAAGACAAGTCGTCACGGCATGCTCGCCAACGAACTAAAAGTCTCCCCTTTCGTTTGCCGCGAGTAATTGCAATGCAACGTGCATGCTGCAAGACCTCCCGGCCAATGTCCAATGCGGCTTCAGCTAAACACCAGCGGACTTGCTGTTTCTTGTCCGAGGCAATTCCTCCATCTCTGGCACTCCCACCTGAGCGCATTCTCTTGAATGCCTCTTGGAAAATTTCCTTCGAAGGTGCAAGAATGGCTGAATCGGCCGTGCCTTGCGGCTCACATGCCATTTTGTGAGCCTTGGACATTTCGTGCCGTTTGAAGTGATGGAGTCTCATTGCAAGCGGTTTCTGCTTGAACGAGGCCCATGGGCCATGAACCTCTTGCAGCGCGCTTGGCGCAACCAACGTAAGCACGTTTGTTTTTCACACAAACATGCACCCAGTTCATGTTCAATCCCTTCTTCAAGCCATGCCAGCGGCACAGGCCGCAAGAACCTTTTTTTAGTTTGCACGACCGGTGATGGTCTTGAACCAATCTCCAGTGTAAAAGGTTCGGCTTTTGCGACTTCCCCGACATGCCAAAATCTTAAAAAAAAAAGCAAGCTCCAGGTCAACCACAGTATTGATTTTCCTAGACAGTTAGTAATAATTAACAATGATTATATAACAGAACCATCTTCATCCACAGCTGCGGCCGTGGTGTGAATTGCGGCGTGCCCGTAGGATTTAAAACGCACCCGCAAGCGCTTTGAGCTCATAGGCTCTTGGTGCCCGGAGGCACTTTGAGCCCGTAGGCTCTTGGTGCCCGTAGGCACTGAGCCCCTAGGCTCTGGGTGCCCGTGGGCACTTTGAGCCCGTAGGCTCTCGGTGCCCGTAGGCACTGAGCCCCTAGGCTCTGGGTGCCCGTGGGCACTTTGAGCGCGTAGGCTCTTGGTGCCCATAGGCACTGAGCCCGCAGGCTCTGGGTGCCATAGGCACTGAGCCCGTAGGCTAGTAGGCACTTGAAGCCCGCAGGCTTTTCGCCATGCCCGTAAGCATTCAGCCCATAGGCTCTCAATATACCCGCGGGCACTTCGAGAATAGGTACTTAAAAATGCGTTTTTTTGTAGCCTGGTTGCCCTTGACAGAGCCTCACTAATTTTACCTCAAAATTATCATGACGTTCGTGGGGGATAATTTAACCGTATTAATTTAAATTTGGAAGCTGGACAAAACAGAAATTGGGATATCAAACATGTTAAAGAATACACGTGGGGTGACTATCAATTGCATTGTCAATTGTTAATATGGATGACCTGTATACAGCACCAGGTGACGCTGAAAACCTGAGCATTGATGCGGCTGCTTTTTCGCCAACTGCTTCCAAGGTGTTTGTGGAACAGTCAACTGCCCTGCGCCCAATCCAAATAGAAAAACGCGCAGCCAAAATTCAATGATCCGTTGAACAAAATTTTGTGGGACACCTCATGTGTAGAGCAAGCTTACAGTCCTACTTGGCACAACAACACATGTGAGGCTTTTCATTGAACGGGCCAAATGCCATCATTGTAAAATTGATATGGTAGCTGTCGTTCATGAAATGAAACCTGAGCCTCACACCCGTGTTGACTGGCTCCTACCCACCCAAATCTCAGCTTTTGCACCAGTGCACGCCTTGTATAGCTTCTGTGCCTCGATCCTAGATATTTACAAGCGTAAACCCTCTCAGAAATGTCACGCCTGCTCAGAAGCAGCGCCATGGTCTGGGACCTTGAGAACCGACTGCACCACTTGCAGGCAGCTGCTCCGGCGAACCAGCAAGCTCAGTTGACCCAGCCTCCGGCGAGTTCCCAGGGACAACCAATCCACCCGTGTAAGTTGCTGGAGGTGTCGGCTGAGCAAGAGCCAGCAACTCCTGCCAGAGTTCATTCTTCACATCGTGCGCACGGTTCATCACCTTGCAAAAAATCCGGTGACACTCATCCAATTCGTCTTGGGTGACATTCAATCTACCCAAGAGGCCATCCACCTCTTGGATCTTGTCATCCACATCGTCGAAGGTGCATGCTGCCTCCATTGTCAAGCAGGCCAACCACATCACATGCTCAAGCAGGTTGAACTTCTGTCCCAGGTCCATGGTCACTGCAGCTGAAGTGACTCTGAAAGTCAAACGGTCTTGTGCCGGAATGCTGCAGCCAAGCAACCCTTGCTGTGAAGCATTGATGGTGTGATGAGTGAGGACTGAAAATGATTACACCCGTGTGTGTGTGTGGACCATCTGAATAGATGTAAAACTTCTATCCGGTACTTCGGTGCACTTTTGTTTGTTTTGAAGGTTCATGATTTTCTGTTTTCAATTTCACGCAGGGGGACGTGGCATACAATCAGGGACCACGTCCAACGAAGCTACCTGATTGTATGGGATACAGAGCCTGATCAGCTCTGCGTACCTGCTCCAAGTTTTCACTGTCTATGGCGACCGGCTAAGCCAAGCACCGGCATGTCGAATTTCAAAACCGGCCTTCAAACCAAATTTGATTTGTGCCTGTACGGTTTTCGCAATCTGAATTACTGCTGACTTCGTCAGATGGAACAGTTACATCTAGCAAGGACGTAGAAAGAATTCCTCCCCACTGTTTCTCACGCCTGATCATTCACTATTTCCTGTCAGGTTTAACTGAAGTGTTTTTGCACGTACGATGCATTCCACATCAGTAATTCGATAAGATGTTTCTGAGCAAGTGTGTCACTCATACCGTTGTCCGACAAGGTGGTATGAGCCCTTCGGGGAAAGCCTTTCTAGGCTAAAAATTGACGGTAAAACGATGTCTGAATTTACACTTTTGAATTAGTAATTCGTCTAAGTAGAGTGAACTGCTGGCCATTTTTTCATTGTTTCACACGTCGGTCGAGTGATTGTTGAAACTGCTGGCTGCTGTGCCTGGCACCGCCTTTCTTTTCTACCGATATGCATAGCTGGAAGCCACGACAACAACTCCCTTGTCCAACTTTGCCCAAGAGAGTACTGAGCTCGACAGTTTGCAACATGACATGGAACCAGGGAGGCTTCAGGACATGCTTTACAGGTGTGGTCACTTCTTTTTGGTTTCTCGGTGAGGTTCAACTGTGCACGTAATTCATTTGAACACTGA
>CAMXCT020000913.1:764880-767380 GCA_947184155.2 Cladocopium goreaui | reverse complement strand
AAAAAAGAACTAAAAAGTTTTAGTTCTAAAAAAAAATAACTTAAACTTTTTTTTGGAATTTCAGGAAAAAAAGGAATTTAAAAAAAAATGAAATAAAAAGAATTTTTAAAAAAAAAGATTTTATTTTTTTTTAAAAAAATATTTTTTTAAAAAAAAAAAATCGGAACTAAAACTTTTTCCATCTTGTTTTGAAACCTGAAAAAGTTTTAGTTCTTTTTTTTTGGAACTAATTTTTTTCCATCTTGTTTTGAAACCTGAAAAGTTTTAGTTCTTTTTTTGGAACTAAAACTTTTTCCGTCTTGTTTTGAAACCTGAAAAAGTTTTAGTTCTTTTTTTTGGAACTAAAACTTTTTTCCATCTTGTTTCGAAAACTGCAAAAGTTTTAGTTCTTTCTTTTTGGAACTAAAACTTTTCCATCTTGTTTTGAAACCTGAAAAAGTGTTAGTTCTTTTTTTTGGAACTAAAACTTTTTTCATCTTGTTTCGAAAACTGAAAAGTTTTAGTTCTTTTTTTTGGAACTAAAACTTTTTCCATCTTGTTTTGAAACCTGAAAAAGTTTTAGTTCTTTTTTTTGGAACTAAAACTTTTTCCATCTTGTTTCGAAACCTTAAAAAAATTAGAGGTGTTTTTTGTTTTTTTTTCGCGTCTGGCGCAGGCACTGTATGTACTATGTACTAGTACTATGTACTGTATTTTTTTTCGGCGCCTTCGGCGCCCTAAATATTTTAGAACGGTCATAGAGGGGGGGGGCAGGGCGGAACTACTGTTGCAGAACAAAAAAAGAACAAATACAATATGCTAAAGTTAGCAGCGCTACCGCATCAGCCCATTGGGACCAAAGGAAACTTTATTCGGAAATTGAAAGCCAAACAAAAAAATGTAAATCTCCCGAGAAACCCTAAACCCTAAAAAACGAAAAAAGGGCAGCGCTACCGCGTGGGCCCTTCTGGGCAAATGGAAAGTTTTATTCGGAATTTGGGAACAAATGAAAATTATGTAAACCTAAACCCTAAACCTTATAAAAAAACGAAAAAAAGGCAGCGCTACCGCGTGGGCCCTTCTGGGCCAAAGGAAACTTTTATTCGGAAATTGGAAGCTAAACAACAAAAATGTAAACCACCCTAAAACCTAAACCTTAAACCCTAAAAAAAGAAAAAAGGGCAGCGCTACCGCGTGGGCCCTTCTGGGCCAATGGAAAGTTTTATTCAAAATTGGGAAGAAATGAAAATTATATAAACCTAACCTAAACCCTAAACCCTAAAACATGAAAAAGGGGCAGCGCTACCGCGTGGGCCCTTCTGGCCAAAGGAAAACTTGTATTCGGGCTTATTAATCCAAAAAAATGCTAAACCCTAAACAGTAAAAACTTCAACTAAAAAAGGACAGCGCTACCGCTTCCGGCCATTGGGGCCAAAGAAAAGTTAAACTGTGGAATTTGGGGTCCAAATTGTAATTAACCTTCAGCACAAAGAAAGGTTTGCAGTTTGAATTTGAAGAACTTGAAGCAGAAACTCATGCCGGATGGCTGGATAGCTGGATGGACTAGAGCAGGGTCTGGGGGTTTGCGACTGCTATGTTTGTGGAACGCTTGCTGCAAAGCTCAGCTTGGCGATTGAGACTTGCATTTCCATTGATGATCAAAATCAACAGCTTTGGGAACTTGACGGACTCGGACTTGTTGTTTGGACATTCTTGGGACGCGTTCTTTCTCCCGGTTTCGCGGCGACGCGCTTTCTGTCCACGCGTCTTAACCCTCGCCATCGCATCCTTGTCACTCACCTTCTGCAAGCGCTAAATATACCATATTGTGTGCTAATTTTTGCATTTTTAAATCGCAGTTTGTGTTGCTGAGAAATGAGAGACAGCTTTATGAATGTTTGTAGCCCATTTCTCGGGTTGTCAAGTGCAGTGTTTCACTTCAATTTTCCATGATTAGGTGATATTTTGACAATATTTGTCAAAATGGCCATTGCTTTCTTCAATGGGCATGAATGGTGACCACTGACATGACAGCGATAAGGTTTTTTCACAAACCAATCTATGGGTCAGAGTAACGAAAAATTCAATTTTTCATCGATTTTTTCATTTTTGGTCATATTTCTGGTTAACTGATCAAGGAAAAGTGACTGTCCCTTTTGTTTTTAATTGCCAAATCACATTGCCAGGATATTTTTCATCTGTTTTGCTGGCATCAGCTACGTAGAAGCATGGTTTTTCGCAATTTTGGGCTGTTTTAGCACATTTTTAGTTGTTTTTTGGTGAAAACAGAGTTTGAAATGTCATTTTGCGCGCATTATGAGCAGTATGGTGCAGATGCACTGGCTTGGCCAGGGCAAGGAAAAAACCTTAAATCCTTTTTTTTCCTTTCGACCCTTTTTTCATTTTTCTCAGCCCCAAAACCCCCTGACCCACGAAATTTGGCACTTGCCACACTCCTTCCTTCAAGACAGTCTTCATCAAGCATGCTGCCGTCCTCGACATACTCTGCAATCACAAACAG